>ML420306.1:154407-193747 GCA_005239525.1 Nicotiana knightiana
TTCCATGTCTCTTATGTATTTATTTATGTGCCTTACATACTCAGTACATTATTCGTACTGACATCCCTTTTTTCTGGGGACGCTGCGTTTCATGCCCACAGGTCCTGATAGATAGGTCGAGATCCCTCCAAGTAAGTTATGAGCTCAGCGGAAGATGTTGATGCACTCTATTTGCTTCGGAGTTGCTCGTTGGTTAGTATGATTTAGACCCGTATTGTTTGGTAAGGCGGGACTCTGTCCCGACCTTTATGATATTTATGTACTCTTAGAGGCTTGTAGACATATGTCGTGTATATAAAGGATTGTACGGCCTGGTCGGCCTATGTTTTGAGTTTATAAATGATTATGTTGGCCTATTAGGCCCGTATGTCATGTGTATGTAATGATGTAATAAGAAATATACATTACATTGGTACTCGGTTGGGTAAGGTACCGGGTGCCTGTCGTGGCCCATCGGTGTGGGTCATGAAAAAAGTGGTATCAGAGCAGTTCTGTCCTAGGGAGTCTACAAGCCGTGTCTAGTAGAGTCTTGTTTATGGGTGCGTCGTGCACCATACTTATAAGAAGGAGGATACAGGGCATTTAGGATTGTCATTATTTCTTCTTTCTCTAGATCGTGTGGTACAGCTCACTTGTAAGAATTCAAATTCTGAAATTCTATTTTTATTCGTAATAAGACGATGCCTACCTTCAGAAAGATGATCGATAAGAGACATAGCTGTGGAAGTGTTAAATCAGAGGAACTCGACCTTGTATCATGTTTATGATAAGTAAGTATGAGGTTTTCAGCAGATCATGTGCGTACTGAAAGGTGTAAGCCTTTTGATAAGGAGCCTTAAGGCAAGAATGCCTATCCACCTCTATGCTGAAAGACAATGAGAGATTAAGAAGATAATACAAGTTTCAACAAGAAAAAGAAGCAAGATAAATATGGGTATGAGGCGCCCAGTCAACAAAGGTTAACAGTGTTTATAATTAAGTCAGAGGAACTTAAGCTTTTTGATTATATTCAATAGTAACAGGGGTATGTACAATTGGTCACACCCATTTCAGTTATGCCCTATGGGGAACAGGTGTAGATTAAGAAGAGGACGGGATATCACGATCGGGATGGGGTTAGAGTGGCCCAAGATAGTGAATGGATTGTTTGCTTTTGTTGGCATTTCCGAAGGGTATTACAAATGTGCCAATAGATCTCCTTGTGAGACACCCAGTTGGTACACTTTAAAATAGTTCAACCAGATATGAGTACTACAAAGACATTCACTGTAATCCTTGAAAGGATACATATTACCTTAGTGTGGCTCGCGTCCCTAGTAAAGAGAGAATGTTAAGCTACTTGAATAGCAACTGGATGGAGCAAAGGAAAGCTAAAAGCGAAAGAATGTCGTATTGAAGTTTTCACAAGAAAAGGGATATGCAGAAATATTAGCAGAGTAATAAGAAGAGAGATAAGGAAGCATTATGAATAAGGTGTGATACATTGATTAAAACAGTAGAGTGTTACAAAACCTATAGTCAAATGAAGAAAGAGACGAAAGGTGATGGGCCTTAAGACAACGAAAGAGTATAGGCCATAAGGTTAGATCCTCATTTCGAGAAATAAGTTCGTAACTCCAACGCGACTACCAGATGGGAGAGTTAATCCCCAGAGTAACAGAAATCAGTATGGACTGGCAAACAAGATAAACTAAATATGAATTAGGGACTGAATGATTGGAAAGTACTCGGCATCATGGGAATTTCAGATTTTGTTCCAGCGGTAATAGAAGGGACCACAGAAGAAGATTCACGATGAATACAGAGAATATATATTCGGGGAGACGCTTCCCTAGAGCAAGCAATGTGAGCAAAGTTAAGCTTAAGAGACTGTATGTGCCAGTTACGCTAAGTGTCACCCTCGCGAGTAAGGGAATTTGCCATCCTTGGTACAGAAGAATAGTCGCAAGGCAATTAAGGATCATTGATGTTGAGAAACGACGCCAAATATGAAGAGGTAAAATATATATAGGTAGATCCTCGTGGCTTCAGTTTTTAGTACATCCTAAAGGGGGGAATATGGAGTAATGTGGCATTAAGCCAGAATTAAGTTGTTCTAGTGACTATGGAATGGTAAAGGAAGAATGTGATAAATGAAAGAGGAATGATATGTCACTTATCCAAATCTTACAAATACGTTACGATTCAAGAATATTGTGCAAGCATGACGTCAAGGATAGGAAGTAAAGGTTCCTGCCCGAGCTGTTATTAATAAATAAGGAGCCAGTGCGAGACGTAAGATAAGACAAAGGAAGTAACCCAAGAAAGATTACGAGTAATATTGATACGAGAATGGTCCAACAAGTAGTTAGTAATTGGTCAGGAAGATCCCAGTTATGGCTAAACAGGAGGTTACAGACGAATCATCAAATCGTGTGAGATAAACATAGTAGAACCTAACATGGAGAGTTCAGCCTCGAAGAATATCATTATAATACTTGAGATATATTCAAACAAGAGTCGGGGTAGTTAAAGATACGTATAAATGTTATGGGGATACAAGAAAGTGCCACTGGGAAGGCAGTAAAAATATCAGTTCAGAAACAACCATACAAGCACAAGGGAATGGAAGTAAGCAACTATGGATGATTATAGGCAAGTAAGGACATCAAAAAGGTCCGTAATAAGCTCACAATTTTACGAGAGTCAAGGGTTCTCCCTAAGTACTACAACGAAAGACTAGCTGAGAAGATAAGAAAGAAGGCTTCAACCTAAGCACAATGACCTAAAGAGGAAATGGTCGTATAACAACAATCTCGCAACAACATTGTAAGAATTCCAAAGGAAAGTGGCACCTACCGTGGAACGGGAAGTAAGAACTAAAAGTAATATTCGAGATCATATAAGTTGTATGAATACTCTGGCAAGTGTGGGCACTAAGGTAAGCTAAGTATGGACGCAACAAAGGGGTAGAAAGCCCAGGAAAAGTAATAGCTTACGTTAAAGAAAGCTGAAAAGGAACGAAAGGAATTATTCAGTCAATGGTCCCGAGTTGGTGACGTTATGAACGCGCTTAAAAGTTTGGAGTTTTATACCTGCAACATATACAACAATAGAAGATTCGGGTATACGTTAAAAGAAAGAATTGAGCCCGGGTCATAGACGAATGATTGAATTGTTAAAGGATTATATCATGAATATCCCTCAGCGCCTATGGAAGGCTAAAGTAACACCATAAGCCGCATATCGGAAGATAGCTTAAGCATTAAGGGTGATCAAAAGAAGAAGTAAACTAAAGAGTTACATCAACAAAGTAAATTAGGAGTCTGCTTATTGGACCAAAGAAGTTATAGACATCGTGATTAAGAACTTGCAGAATCACTCTTAATATCAGAGATACAAGAGAGACAATATAGTAGCTATATGCTATAACAGCTCTACAATAAAGTCGGTTCGAAAGTACCAGCTTCATAAGAAGTCGGTATGAAGCCTTATTGGATATACATCAGAGGTGCAAGTATTATAATAGAGCTTCAAGTAATGGACGTGAATTATACCTATGTGGAAGGGAGGTCATGAAAGAGATAGAAGATATGATGTGAGATTTTAAGGTAAGTAAGGTAAAGGTGAATAGCGTACGAGATACTCAAAGGCAGAATATGTGAATAGTCCATACCTTTGATAGAAGGCTAGAAGTGCTGGGATTCAATATCCAGGAATGATAGCGGCATAGTCAGTGGCATATCTCATAGCCTATGGTTTCTAGGTATCAAGAAGGCTAATTAAGACAGTAAAGAAGCGTTAGAGACGATGTGATGTCTCGCTTGATGTCCCAGAATGACATAAGGAAATTTGTGATGCAAGCAAGTTGAAAGGTTACAAATAATATAAATAGAGTTGTGTAGGTCGCAAGCCATTGTATGGTGAAACGACAAGGTTCTAGAAGACAAGAGTAAGGATAAGAAAGGGCGAGTGAGAAGATAACGAAAATGGATAAGTCCTCAGGATTAAGCCTTTGAAAACAAGAAGAGTAGATGATTTCTCTAAGTTATACAAAGCTCATTGTACCCTGAATGAACACAAATAAGTCTAAGACTAATAACATTTAGAAGAGATGGAATGGTGCCCTGTTAGTAGAATGAGGGTGTAATTATTGTAAACAAAGGATGACGTTTGGGCCTTCGATTGAGTAATGATCTGACAAAGAAAATAAAGGGATCTCATGAATTGGACAGGATTAAAACACCCACACAAGGTGAATCGCATTGGGATACTGTGAGATACGGTTATGAAAGCAGGGTATCGCCCCAGGTGGATCAATCTAATCATTTCAGATGTTCGCCGGTAAAACGTGAATCCTAGCAGCAATATTACATAAAAGGTTAAGTTATCAGGGGTGGATTACATATCAAAATTGAGGTGAATCAACAATGGATGGATAAAAGTTATAAAGTATGAGAGTAAATGAGCCATTATTCTTCAGATGAACAGTAATGTGGAAGCATTAGAGGACATAGATTTATACGTATGGGATAAGCAATGAAAGTAACCTGGGATTTGGTAACAGACCTTAGTAACAAGAAATTGAGGTAAGAGTTATGGTATAGTATGACGTACGTAGATACAGTAAAGTCATACGAATGGATAACTAGGTCTATAAAATAAGATATAGCAATATTAGTAAGTTGTACAAAATACCAAGCGAAGAACTTCAGGATTGGCTGAAAGCTAGAGGAAAAAGGAGAGGAGAGTCGCATAGGCACACTTACAATGTCAGTACCGTAGAAGCTGCATGATGGACGGTAGCAACAATTACGAGATTCGAAGGAATTCGATAACAAGTCATGGCGTGGGAAAGAGGCCTAAAGGGGGGAACGCCCTGGCCTTTGGATTTATTCACAGAGCAATTGCTTAAATGGCAAGGAATGTATTGAGGTATTCACAAGAGCTAGAAGTTATGAAAATGACAAAAACATCAGTCAACATTCGAGGACGAATGTCCCAAAGGGGGGAATGATGTTACGCCCCGCAATATTACATCGATATTACGTCCCGCAGTATTATATTACGATAATGTTATGCTTTGCAGTATTAAATTACAATGATGTTGCACCCTGTAGTATTATACATTGAATTTGTTATAAGGCAATTAACATCAGTCCAAGGAAAAGATTATTTGGAGATTATAAGGATTATGCTATTTCAAACAAGTAATGAGTAAATTTGTGATGGTGAAAGGGGAAGCAAGTAAAAGAAAATGAATTTTCGTCTAAGTTTTGCATGTTGGGATAAAAATATGGCTCGAGCTAAAATACTCGGTATTTATGGACTAGTACCATACTAGGTACCACATGACCATAATAGTAAGGTGTACAAGGTATGTTAAAAGTGAGTAGTATTTTAAGCAAGTTGAGATAATTTTTAATTATGCGGGTAATTGGTTAATTACCGGGTAAGGGGTAATTACCTAATTAACTAATAAGTGGATAAAGATTAATAATTTCCACCCCTAAAAAAACATGGTAGTTGGCTACACTATAAAGAAATGACTAGGATTCACTTCTTATTAGGTGGCATATAGTCACACCTTTACTACATTTTCCAAGACTTTTTCATTACCAGAGAGATTTCAATTAGAAAGTTTCTGATAACTCTCCAAAAGTTTTTCTCAAAGACATTTCAATCTGAAGCAACTCATTTCTAATATTCTTAACACCAAAGAGAGAAAATGTTTAGCAATTCTTCTTAACCAACGATTCCAACAAACCTTAGCAACGTAAAAATTTTGCAGTTCTAAACGAGTACGGTGCAATCTTTTCCAAGAATATCATACGGATTTTTCCTACTCCAGGTATGTTAAGGCCACCCCTTCTTTCTTTTTGGCATGGTCCAAATTATACTGAAGAAACGAGCAAACGCACGATTTTCATAAATTACTCTATTCATAGAAATACTAGGGGTGTCTATATTCTTGATTTCCCCATGTGAATTATTATTATCTTTTGTTCATGAGTCTCGAAAATACGTATGTTGGTAAAGTTTCTTTCCATGATATTAATCAGAGGCATAATGACCTTATGACTTACCGAGAGATTTTATTGACGTATTTCATATGCATTTCATGCATTTACATATGCACATTGACCCATGACCAGATGGCGTTATATCCGCGTATATATGTAAATATATGTATATGGGATATGGAAAAAGGTTACTGCGTTATATACGCACCACCACCTGATCAGTTGGTATATGATGATGATGTTGCCTACAGTGGCTGAAATATGATTCAAACAGCGTTATATACGAGTATATATGTATGTATATTCAAACAGCATTATATACGTGTATATATGTATGTATATATATGTATATGGGATATGGGAAAGGTTATCGCGTTATATACGCACCACCACCTGATCAGCTGGTATACGATGATGATTTTGCCCATAGTGGCCGATATGATATGATGGGATGCCCTCAGAGGTTGATGATGTTATGCACGACATGACATTCATACGCATATGCATGATGCTAAAAGTGATTTATTATTTACAGAGTTATCCAGATATACAGGTTGAGTCAATTACTCTATTTTTTTCCATGTCACTTATGTATTTATTTATGTGCCTTACATACTCAGTACATTATTCGTACTAACGTCCCTTTTGCCTGGGGACGCTGCGTTTCATGCCCGCAGGTCCTGATAGACAGGTCGAGAGCCCTCAAAGTAGGCTATCAGCTCAGCGGAAGATGTTGGTGCACTTCATTTGCTTCGGAGTTGCTCATTGGTTAGTATGATTTAGACACGTATTGTTTGGTAAGGCGGGACTCTGTCCCGACCTTTATGACATTTACGTACTCTTAGAGGCTTGTAGACATATGTCGTGTATATAAAGGATCGTACGACCTGGTCGGCCTATGTTTTGAGTTTATAAATGATTATGTTGGCCTATTAGGCTCGTATGTCATGTGTATGTAATGATGTAATAAGAAAGATATGTTACATTGGTACTCGATTGGGTAAGGTACCGGGTGCCCATCGTGGCCCATCGATTTGGGTCGTGACAGTTACCATGGCCAGTCTAGTGTGGATTCTATCCTTCTTTATTGGAAACACAATCAGATCCAAGAAGCAAAACATGAAGACGAATACACTACGATGGATGTGTCCCAAGGATGTGATGGCAAACTTGTCGTGGTAGGTACGGTATGATTTTCTGTGAACGTACCTTTCGTACAAGTAGTCAAAAGGGATGTATGACTTCTTTAAGCATACCAGTTTTGCATTCTTCCTCAGACCCATCATTTTGAGGAAACCTTTGCCTATGCGGTTTTCGGAATTAGCAACCCCGAGGTTTCCATACTAGGCCAACCACTCCTCCTATTTCCTCCAGCAAAGGTGTCATTTCAATGTCCCCAAAGAGGAACATGAACCTTTCATAATCCCAGAACAGGGTAGCAGCCTCTATTATCATGTTGTTAGGCTGGATTTCTAGGAGAGATAGTAGTTTCCCAAGTGTTTTCTAACGAGAGTTTTGTCACTAGAATGTAAATCTTCCCACCAACTTAGCAATCTTGGATGGATATTGGAGACCATGCTGAATTTGGGGACTTCGTGCCTCATTTTTCTGCAAGGCAAACAAGGTTAGGCCCTTACCCCCACCAGACTCGACTATTTATCATCAACAATTACCATAAAACATTTAGTTCTCCAAATAAATGCACAGCACGTGATGATGTCCGTTTAGGTTTAGGGAAACCCAGTGGACTTTTGGATAAGGCAATCTTAAAAGCTATCGTGCGGACCACACTTTAGCCTAGCTAGGTTTGACCATAATACATGTAACAACATAACGGAGTAAGGTTGCTATGGGGTTTTAGACTGGTACCCTTGAGCGGACAACTCAAGGGGGAAAGGCACGGAACCATCGACTACACCGCTAATCGACTAGTTTTACCGCAAATAAGCCTTTCTTAATTTAGGGGGTAATAATATAGGAAGAGCGCAACCACTCATCAAGCGTTGTTATAGTATTTTGTTTGGCACGAGTGGAGTATGATGTTGAATCATGATTATGCAATAAACAATAAAACATGTAGTCATGTATTTGCACGTTATAAAAGCAGTAAATACAGCAGTTTATAATTTAAAAGCGGTTACAAAGGAAAACAAAGAAACATGTCAGTTTTGCCGTTTGGAAGGAATAAATGTTTTAAAGAGATAAACAATTAATTGCACATAGAGGGGGAAAAAGGAAAGGAGAAAATATCAAACAAAGCATACTCGGGCAAATTCACAAAGCGGTTTGTAATGGTAAAAGCCTATAATCCCCAGTAGAGTCGCCATGCTGTCGCGCCCCCTCTTTCCTCGCGGAGATCGGGTTTATGACATTCGGTTGAGAAAACTCTTTCCTTTTGGGAAAGGGTTTTATGTTTTTGAGAGTCGCCACCTAACAATTTTTAAAGGTGCGCTAGGGCACCAAAAGGGTTCATTTACAACTACGTTGTTAATCAGAGATAGGGTAAGGGCTTGAAATTATCCTAAGGGAAAGGTGTTAGGCACCCCTCAGGATCCACAAGTGTGGTTCCCGGCCAAACAACTTTGTGAATTTAAGCAAGTGGAAAATAGGCAATTAATGTTTAAACAAGTAAAGAGTTTTGAAAGACTCATAGTCTAAGCACACATGTGTTACAAAAAGTTTTGAAAATACTTAATATTTGAGCAAGGTTTTTTGAAAGAGTTATGATCTAAACATGCATATAAAGGATAGGGGAGAGTCCTAGGTTGTTTGTCATATGGATCACATCAGTACAATACCTGGTAATCACTCCTCAAAGAGGGGCTACACGTGGTATTAGCGTATCGGTCATCATATCCATATTCTACCCTTTCCCACCCCGTGAAGGTAATTAAAGTGCGTGTCAGTCACGAACTCTATTGCATGTTGTTACCGGTCCCTTCCTATTAGTCCTTGGAGGAGTTTAGGACTTCTATCCTAGGAGGGAGGTTCTAGGCAAACCCTCAGGTTTAAAGGCAAAACACTAAGCGACAAACAAGAAACATATAGGACTACAATTAAGGGGAATAAACATTAAAAAAAAAGGAAAAGGCTCAAGTACGTCCACAGATAAGGCAAATAAGCAACATGACTCAAACACAGTTAAAGTCTTTTGATTCAGATCCTAAAACATGGTACCTAAATGATAATAACAAAGAGGTAGATTTGTTCATAACTCGGAGAGGATGACTTAATTAGTTTGCCTACTGATTTTAAAATCTGTTGGGGATTAAGCAGTACACGCAAAAGAAGCAGATTCCAAATTTTAAGCCATTTAATCACCTAAGCTTGCCTAGGTGTGAGACAGAATACCAGTTACCATAATTACTTTAGAGAAGGACTGTTTGGAATTGTATTACCTAAGCATGTTGTTCTAAGTGTTCAGAGCTCAGAATTATTACCAGTTGATTGTGAGAATTGAATGAAGTTGTTTTATTGCTTTTCATGCATCAGTAGGTGTATTTAAGCGAGTAAGATGCAATCCTAAGGACATGGTATCTAGTGCACAGAGATGCAGAATGATGCAGAATCAGAAGCCTAAACATGATCTCTGAATGCACAAATATTGCATTGTTTAAACATGGTTCATGAGATGTAAACATGACAGGTTTATTAGTGTTGTTTATCCTAAACAGGATCTCTAAGTGTACATGGTAGCGTAGAGCATGATTTTAAAGTACTGATTATTAGCACATTTTAGCACAGGACTTTCTAAATCAGATGCCAATAGATGCTGAAAACAGTAAGTGTAAGACCTAGGGAACATGGTCTCTAATCCATGATCTTGCACATATGAGTCCTAAGCATGGTTTCTATTGCGCAAATAGGGAATAAAACCTAATAGCATGGCTTCTACCCTCTAATAGCTATAGCATGCATATTTACCCCTCCCTTTTCACTATCCATCCCCAAAGAGTTGTTTACAACAATTATTACAGGCCATTTGCATGAATTACATAACTGAATAAATAAAAGAAGAAGTTATACTATAGGGAGCCTACCAATAGGCCCAAGATCTACAGAATTCTCAATGCCACTGATGTTCACATCCTTTCATATAATCCAGGTGTGTCAGAGTTCCCTAAGGATCTCAAAGGATCCCGGCCAGTGCTCAAACCCATATTTCCATAACCAAGATGGAGTAAATGCAGTGTGGAATGGCCAGCCTTTGTGTCAAAGTTCAGAGGGAGCTAAAGGGTCCCAAGGCAATGCTCACACAGAGGGGGACAGAACTTAATGATCTAAGAGTAGAGTGAGAGTGCTTGATATAGTTTGAAAACTTTGGATAAGAAAACAGTTTTGGAAAAATGACTTAATGGAAATATAACAAAATTTTAACTGGTGAAAACAATTTGAAAGAACATGAACACCAATCTCAGAAGCAAGGCAAAGTCAGCATCACACAAAGAACCCAGAATGATCCAACAACCACAACAGGGGAAAGGGGATTTGAAGGACACATAGGTGCAGAGTACTGAACATGTAACAAGTAGGAGTATGCATAAACAATCAGAGATCCTAAGGGTTCATAGGATCAGCAAGGTATAGGATGAAACTAACATGGCAGTACCAACCAGTTTAAGATAGTAGAAGATGCTCTAATATAATGTATCAAACATAAGCATGGAGATTCACATAAGGACAGACTTGGAGTACACAAAGACATGCTAGATGGAATCCAAGATCCTAGTTACATGTTGAACAACAGAATAGTAAGTAAAAGCAAATTAGAAACACAATGAACGACAACAGTAATAGAAACATATTGGTTTGAGAACTGAAATATGAATTAGAACATACTAGTGAAGTGAAGAAAGCAGTAACACAAAGCAGAAGATAGGAGATGCACAGTAGTTAGCCTTAGCTTGCAGCTGGCTAACTTAGAGTAGTAGCAAATAGAAGAGAGAATAGAGAGAGTAGCAAGGTTTAGTTGTGAGAGAGAGAGAGAGTTGAATAGTGTTGTTCATGTGTGTGTTGATGAGATTAGAGAGTATATATAGTTTGAAAGCACGTGTGAATACCTAATTTTTGCCCCGCATGGAAATTACTCCTAAAAATCATCAAAAAATAACTTTTAATGAATTTTAGCAAATTTTCTTTATTAAGTTGCATTTCATGCATGTTTAATATTTTAAAATCATAAAAAAATCATAGAAATTGTCATATTTTTCATTTCATGTAATCTTAGGTTTAATTCGCATTTTTAGAAATTAATTACCCTTTAATTGATAAATTAATAAAAAAAGTCACAAAAAATATACATTAACTTAATCAATTAGTTTATTTAATTAGTTAAAATGTTAATTAGGTCATTTTGATAAAATAAATTTAATTAGTAGTAAGATGACTATTTTTGAAAGATAAAATTTGCCCTTGTTTCAAATTGACCTAATTTGAGGGCCCAAAATCGCAGGACCAATCAAATTCCCAACATTACAACCCTAATCCCCTCCTCTATATAATCTAGACCTAATTAGATACAAAAACAAAATAGACTAAAAAATAGGACCTAGAACTTAAGAACCAAAAACCAGCGTCGTTTCCCTCCCCCTTCTCCTTCCTCACTCTCTCATCTTCAACACACACATTAGAGATTACACATTGGAAAGAAAAACGCTAGAAGAACCCTTCTTCTTCACCCACCTACCTTCAGCCGCCAGCTTTAACACCGCAAAAACTGCCACTGTTTCCACCTTGTTGCACCACCAAAACCCCATGATCGAACTTCAAGTTTCAGCCATGTAAAATCCAGCAAAAAATCCATTAAAGAGATCTGAAAATAGTCAAAAAGACCATCCCAAAAAGGTCCCAAAAATCAGACCCAAGAGCAGCTGCAAACAGTCCCAAAAAAATTATCTAAATCCAGTTATAATAAAGCTGAAAACAGATGCTCAAACAGCTGTGAAAACATCTATGTTTATTACGCCAAAGCCAGCTCCTTCTTCACGTAAACATCACCCAAAAGCTAACCTTTAACCACCACAAAAATCAGCTCAAACACAGTCCCAAAATCAGCAACAATGAGCTGAAAAATAGCCCAATTAACCATCGAAAATCAGCCAAAATCCTGGTGAAATCAGTCCAAAACAACCCCGTAAACTTCAGTCCAAATTCCAGCCTAAAACACCCTGAAAATAGTCGTCGCACCGACGATCAGAACTTTGTTTCAACTGTGTAAGATCCCCACGTTCAATCCGTCGAGGTCGTCGTTTAGGTGTTCCTGTCGCGGGTCTTGTTCGAGTTCTTTATCCGAGTTGTAATCTCTGCGAGTCATGTATTTTGATGACGTTTGGAATTTTGTGTTCGTGTTTCGATCTATTGAAGAAAAGGTTCATTCTTACCTTATTCAAATATTTTGTCGTTTTCTTTCTTTAAATTCTTGTTTGTTCAGTAATGTTTTTCATGTGTTCTGCTTGGTTTTCTGTTAATGCATTCTCTTAAGGATGAAATCATTATGGATTGATCTTAAGGTTTTGGAAGATCAGACAAGTTTTCACTTGATCTTGGTAGTAACATCTTATTAATTTCCTTGAGGTCTATGATAGGTTATGACAACGAAACCTCAAGTGGCTATTTTCCAATTCCAATTCATGTTAGTTTAAGTTGTTGCATTACCCTGTTTCTCGTTAGACTCTTTGAATGTTTATTGCAGTAAGTTCTGATCGATAAGAGTGTGTATCATGGCCATGTGTATGATTCCCGTGGTATGGTCGTGATACATAAATCCGATTCGAGTGTGCGTTTCACGTGACTCGATCATATAATTATAAATATTAATAGATCATCGTGATTACGAGTACGATTTCCGTGACATAGTCATGATACATAAATCCCATTCGAGTTCGAGTGCACGCTGGTGTGACTCGTCGATATTACCAAAATAGCAGAGTCTACGTTGTAGACATACATTCTATATGCACATATATTGGTACACAAAATGTTTCTTGGTCATTGGTATGTAGTACCATATCCAATAGTTATTAAACAGACCTTTTCTTGAGCAGTTAAAACTACATTTGTTCAGCAAATATTTCTCTTTTGTATTTGGACTAACACAAAGTATAAACATGAGAGCTAAGTACCTGGCAAAATGGACTATGCCAATAACATTAACAACCAGCTAAACTTAAATCTAGTCAAAAAAAATCGACGCTGGGAAAGGTTTCCTTGGACTCTGTTTCTGTTATGCACCAGAATGGAGCAAAGTTTCAACTATAAATTCTATCAGTAATAAAAAATTAACATGTCGTAAATTGCGGGTGTATATCATGTGACGGGGTTCGCAATATGTACCAAAACGACAAGTGTACGACACCGTGACTTGTTTCAAAATAATTTCATAAATATTAAAAGCGGTTCAAAAGGTTTAAAATTCACAATAGGTTTAAAACATGTAATTAATCAGATAATCAGGCCAATTATTAATAGTTGAGCGACCATGCTAAAACCACGGAATTCGGGAGTTCCTAACACCTTTTCCCGGGTTAACAGAATTCCTTACTCGGATTTCTTGTTCGCAGATATTTTTAAAACAGAGTCAAAAATTTCCTCGATTTGGGCTATTAAAATAAATGGTGTCCCGGAACACCATAAAAAATCCGGGTGGCGACTTTGAAAAAACAATGAATAAATCCCAAAATCGATTATGTCACTTAAATTGGAAAAACTTCTTTATTACCCTTTATTACACATGGGTGGAAAAAGGAGGTGTGACAGCAAGTAGCAAATAAGGTAAACTCTGTAGTTAAGCAGTAAATAAAGGAATCAGGATTAATCATCAGAGAATCAAAGTCATTATTCCCTTCAATTAAGGGGTCAATTTCAAACGGTAATGGACATGTTACAAATAAGGAAAGATACCACATGAATGACATATAACACATAAAGAAATATTTCAAACTAATACAAGTATATGGCAGGTAATTAGGATAGGTACATAACATATTAATTAAGGAATGTCATAAGAATCAGCATAATCAACTACGAAAAATAAGGCAGGGAGTGATGGAAATCAGCAAGAAACCCTCTAGTAGGGTTCAAATCACAGGAAATTAGCACCAATTAGGGAAAGTATCACATATTTAAGGAAATACTCAGAATCGGTAGAGAACAGTACTAATCACAATTATTCAAAGATTCAAATTGGTAAATAGTACTGATTTAAGCGGAATGAACACAAATTAGGCAAAAGTCAGAAACCCTAATTACACAAAATTAGGGATTCGCATAGAACATAGCAAATAATTACAGGATTTAGTAGAATAAACATGATTTAGGCAGAAGTAACAAAGAGTCAGAAACTCTAATGGCAAGTATAGAGCAAAAATCTCAAAAAATCACAAAGTACTCATGAAAGCAAAGCAATCATGCTAGAACAAGTAAAATCATTATCGCGCATAAACTCAGAATAGCAGATTGAAACCAAGAAATTTGGGGGTTCCTATCAAACTGACTCAAACAAAAAGGGAGAAGCTCAAATAATGTTTAAACACGATAAAAATCATAAAATAATATTAAACAGAAAGAGAACTGTTTTAAAAAAGGATTTAGAAACCCTAGTTTGAAAAATAAAGAATCGTTTAGGAAACAGGAAAATCTTTAAGGGAAACATAAAAATAACTCATAATATGTATAGTTCTGTTACAGATCTAGAAGAATCGAGAGTTTTAGAAGTTAGGGTTTCAAAGAGAGAACCTAGAGAGGAGAAGAAAAACTCAAAAGTCACCGGTTTTAACCGGAAAGCGGTAAGATCTTACTCGGACGGCCATGGATGGCTGAAAAAATGGAATGATATCATAGGAGGTGAGTGAACCGCCTCTGGTTCACTTGAGGGCTTCAAGAGAAGTGACACACGTTAAGGAGGGAGCCATGAGGCTATGGGTGGTGAAACCAACATGCTTTCCGGCAAGGCGACGGCCGGAGAAGAGGCTAGGTTTAGCAGAGGGAGTCGAAGAGATGAGAGAGTTGAGAGAGATGAGTGGGTTGAGATGGCGAAGGGTGAGGGGGGAATGATAGGGGGGTAGTCATTAGGGATTAATTAAGGTAAGTTTCAATCTGGGTCGTTGATTTGAATTAATCAACAGCTCAGATTAAAAAGGGGGATTGGGCCGGGTGAGATTTGAAGACTGGGCTAGACTATTGGGTTGGTTGAATGGGTTAAGTGGTCCGGGTAGATTAGGCTAAAATTAGGATTAAAAGTGGCTATTTGTTAAATACCCATTTAAAAATAGATAAATGATTATTAAAAAAAATGATTAATAGTTATAAAAATGAAATTAATGTTTAGTAGATGAATTAAAGTAATTAATTAGTATTTAAAATACAAATGGCTAATTATTTGGTAAAAATGGAATTAAATAGGTAATCGGGCTATAATTGCAAAATTATTGCAATTATAGCCAAATAATCCCAATTTGGCTAATTTTCGAAATAATTAAATCCTAATAGGATAAAATGATACATTGAGCTAGGAAATATTTTGAAATTATTTATAATATAATTTATGAATAATTATTGACTTTAAAATACTAAATAAATTGGAAAAGGAATTAATACAATATGGAAAATTATGAAAAAATACCAATTATTATAAAAAGTGATTTTGAAGGCACATATGCAAATTTTAAAATAGTTTGAGGAAAAATTGGGTATCAACATTCAGTATACGAGTGGTTACTTTGGTCTTATAGGAGTGTACTTCATATGTATAAGTTTGTATTCCATCATGCTTTACTCCGCTTCATTTACCTATGATAGAATGATATGAAAGATACATTACATCTGTACTCGATTGAGTAAGGTACCCGATTCCCGTCGTGGCCCATCGGTTTGGGTCGTGACACAGAGTCGGAATGAAAAACCAGCCAAGACTCAAGATCAAGTTTCAGAAGATTTATAGATAGGAATCTTGTAACTTGTAGTTGATAGGCTTAGCTAGTCTCTTTCATTCTGACTTTGGTGTGATAAGGAGCTCAGCAGCAGTCACAACAGTAACATCAGTGAAACCACAGCTTCCCGGTAGTCCCAGCTACCAAAACTTCCAGAACTACACTGACATGATTCCTTTATAGCCAAGGATAGGTAGGCAACCTTTGAAGCAAGGTTCAATCAAACTTTTTTAAAATGCTTCCACATGGAGTATCAAACGGGTAAAAATTTGTTCGTGATTGCTCACTTTGTCTTTGTCCGAAAACTCTTCGTATTTCCGAGCAAAGAGGGGCAGCTGTGAGCATGTAATTTTTACCTCACCAAAAATATTCCTACAAAACTAATAACTAGATTATTCCTATTTGTTTTAAGATTTTTTTTTTAGAATTTTGGTAATTATTAGAAATTATTCGCATTTAGTTATATTTTTTAGCATTTTGAAATCATGGAAAATAACAAAAAATATTTAAATATTCATCATATAGCATTATTAGGTTTTTGATTGCATTTAGCATCTAATTACATGATTTGATTATTATAATTAGAAGAAAATCACAAAAAATGTTCATTGTGAATTTTTTTTGTGTTAAATTAGTATTTTCTAGGTAAATAATATAAATAGATAGTTAGTTTAACTTTACAAATTAAGATAATTTAGAACTTAATTTAGGATTTAATTAAATTATTAGATTTTAAAAATAAAAAAAAAAAGGGTCTAGTTAAGGCTTGGGCGGATTGGGCCAATTCAAACCAGCCCAAATCTACGCCTAGTCCAAATCGCGCAAGTCCAATACCTTGTCTAGTCTTAAATCCCAAATAAACCAAACGGCATCGTTTAGGTGCCAATCGTTATCAGCCATTGATCCGTTCAGATCCAACGTCTCAGAACTCACCCTTTCATAAGTATATATATATATATATATATATATATATATGTCTTAAACACACACACTCCCAAACCCCCTAAACCCCTCATTCTTCATCTCCCTCTCCCATAAACCACCCTAGCCGCCTCTTTAACCTCCACCCTGAGCCGCCACCGGGAATCACCCACGGCGGTGGCGACGCCCTAAAATCCCCAAAATCCACCCTATACACTCCTTGCACCCTCTCAAACCTAACCACGCCCATAGACCTCCCAAAATGTGATGACCCAAAGGGTCATTTTACGAATTAAGACTCCATTCAAGACTTATTAGCCTTAAAAAGACTAATTTTAATTATCTCGATTTACGTGCGCAATCCGGCGTGAAACCAGAAAGCTTTTAGGTGAAAATAAGAGAAATAAAAAATTTTAGAGTTAAATTTTGGTTTTAGTTGACTTTGGTCAACATTTTGAGTAAACGGACCCGGATCTGTATTCCGACGATCCGGGGAGGTCTGCAATAAAATATGGGACTTGATCGTATGTCCGGAATTGAATTTTGAGGTCCCTAGCCTTAGAAAATATTTTTTTTTTAAAATTGTTGTGCTGGTTTTTACAGAAAATAAAGAAATGAAATGATATGTGAAATTGTTAGTATCGGGCCCGCATTGTGGTTCCGGAGTCCGGGGCAAGTTTCTTGTGATATTTAAGTCTTATGCGTGAAATTTGATGAGAATCGGAGTTGATTTGATGTGATTTGGACGTCCGGTTGAAAAGTTAGAAAATTTGAGTGTTCTTGAAAAAATCATGATGTTTGAGGTTAAATTTATAGTTTTTGATGTTATTTTGATGATTTGATCGCACGAGCAAGTCCGTATGATATTTTTAGACTTGCGTGCATGTTTAGTTTGGGACCCTGTGAGCTCGGGTGAGTTTCGGGTAGGCTACGAAGTGTTTAGACTTAGAAAAATTTTCACAGCTGATATTTGGTGTTGGCAGGCCTCTGATCTCGCATTTGCGAGATCAGGCTTCGCAAATGCGAAGACCAGGGCCAACTTCAGATCTCGCAAATGCGGGATTCTGGCCACAAATGCGAACTTCCTATATGTCGCAAATGCGACAAATTTTTCATCGCATTTGCGATGACTGCTAAAATTCGAAGGGTTCGCAATTGTGAACCCCTGATCGTAATTGTGATGTAGCCTGTTAAAACATATTTTAGACGGGATTTTCACCACTTTTTCAATTCTCTCAAACCCTAAACCTCCATAGGCAATTTTTCAAAGACCCAAACTTCTCCAGATCATTGGTAAGTGATCTCTAACTAATTCCTTTCAATCCTTAACAACTTTTAACAAGATTTCAACCAAAAATCTAGAGTTTTCATGGTAAAAATGGGGGTTTTGGGTAGAACTTAGGAATTTCAAAATTTGGGAATTTAGACCTCGAATTGAGGTCGGATTCCAAACCAATTGTATATCTGGGCTTGGGGGACAATGGGTAAACGTGTTTTGGTCCGAACCTCGAGTTTAGACCAAGAAGGCCCGGGGTCGATTTTCATATTTTGTTGGGAAACCTTAGGAGAACCATGATTTTGCATTAAAGTTAGCACCTTTAAAATTAATTAATGATGTTAAACCAATTATGATTAGTTACGAGTGAGTTGAAGGCCAATTCTTAAGAAAAAGTAGTGCTTGAGCGGTGAGTGGCCTGTGAATTCGAGGTAAGTGTTGTGTCTGACCTTAGCTTGAGGGAATAGGTATTGTGTGACTACTTGTTACCTGTTTTGTTGCTAAATCCAATGTATAGGTGAGGTGACGAGTACCTATACGTTGTGTTCAGGTCTTAGCATGCGAGTGAAAGTGAATTCTTGTTATTTTGGTTATTGTAAAGCCTATTACTTATGATTATCGTTGTTATTGAAATGTTGGAAGGTTAGTATCTGGTTCCACTAAGATGGATAATATTGTGAGTATTGCGTTTAGATTTAAATGATAAATGATGATAAAAGCTACGATGAAATAATGATTTCTTGTGAAATCCCTCTTTGTATGTTGTTATTGATTCTGTTATTGGTGAGGAAGAGTGTAAAGCACGAAGGGTGATGTCGTGCATTCATATTCATTACATGGTGAGGATGGGATTAAAAGCACGAAGGGTGATGTCATGCATTCATATTCATTACATGGTGAGGATGAGAGTAAAATCACGAAGGGTGATGTCGTGCATTCATATTCATTACATGGTGAGGATGAGAGTGAAAGCACGAAGGGTGATGCCGTGCATTCTATTTATTTCTCAATATAGTGGTTTATCATTGTTTATATCTGTCTTTTCATTGTTTCAATCCTTATGATAATTGTTTCCCCACAGTATGACCTTTCCTATAGTTTATTGTTTGTAAACTCGTCACTTGTTGTTATTTCTGCTAGCCTGTTTATATATGTCCAGGTGTTATGTGGTGTCTTGACCTAGCCTCGTCACTACTTCGACGAGCTTAGGCTCGGGACTTACTCAGTACATGGGGTCGGTTATACTGATACTACACTCTACACTTCTGGTGCAGATCCAGGTACCGGCCAAAGTTAGGAGATAGTAGTAGCTGACATCATTTACACGGAGACATGAGGTAGATCTGCTGGCGTCCGCAGATTCCTGGAGTCTTCCCTTAATATTTAGATTTTTGTTTTACTTCTTTCAAAACAGATACATATTTCTTTCAGCCCAATTATTTGTAGTATTCCTAGTAGTTCGTGAATTGTGACACCAGACCCTTGGTAGTTATATATTTAGTTCTTGGTTCGGTTTATTCATTCGGTTATTATTCATGAAGTTATTTATTGGAAAATGTTAGATTCAGTATTTATTTTTAATTGTTTTATTATATTTAAGTACACTTGTAAAAGAAAAGGTTAGTTGAGTTCTAACATTGGCTTGCCTAGCAAGTGTGGTGTTAGGCGCCATCACAATCCAGAGGGTTGGGAAATTGGGTCGTGACACAAAAACCCCACCAAAATTGGTGGATCTGATATTTAAAACTCCCAGAAACCCTAGCCCCGCCGGACACTGCCGCCGGAATTGCCCACGGCGGCGGCGGCGAAACCCTAAACCTACCCAAAATCATACCATAGAAGCCCACATACCTCTAGAACCCTACCACACCAACAGATCTCCCAAAAACTCCACCAAATTCGGTGGATCTTAGATCTAGACCCCCAGAAACCCTAGCCCTACCTTACACTACCGGCATAAATAGCCTATGGCGGCGGTGACTTCCAAACCACCTCAATATCAAACCCCATAATCCCCTCTTCACCCTCAACACAGATCTATCCTTAACCCCGCCAAAACCCATTAAAACCCCTTAGTTTCAGATCTGAAAACACCCTTAAAGTTCTTATGGTTTTTGTGTTCGAGATCATGAAGGGAATTCGGTCTTTGCTAAGTCTAAGGAGATAGGTGAAGCAACTAATATTGTAGTTGAAGCTAAAGCTATTGTTGAGGGACTGGCATTCTGTGTGGAAAGGCAGCTTCACCCTTTGATTATGGAGACTGATTCTCTAGTGATGAGGAAGATCATTGATGATGAAAGGGAAACACCATGATGTATAGGGGTAGAAGTGAGGAACATCAAGGAGATAAAGAGTACATATAATGTGCTCTTTCAGCATGTTCTAAGGGAGGACAACGCAGTTGCTGATTTTTAGCTAACCTTGTTTTCTCTTTCGCAAGTACAATCACATTTCACACTTTTCATGAATTGACATCTGAAGGAAAAATTTTGATCAACATGGACAAATCTCAAAATCCTAACCTTAGAGTTAGGATTTCCAAGAGAAAGGAACCAGACTAATGATGACATCTCCCTATGTACTGCCTGAATCCATCCTCTCTTATTTCTGGAAATTGTTGAATGACTTCCCAGTGGTATTAGCATGGTATCATGCTCAATCTGGGAGTTATTCAGCAAGGGACAGAAGGTTCTATACAGCTAAGGTTCTGGTAGGAGGAAGCTTACAAGTTATATTGATACAAAAGTTAAGTTTGAAACTTAGAGTGGAGTTACCTGATTTTGATGCTTCTTTACATATAATATCATGGTGTTACCCAGTGGTATTAGCATGTCATCATGCTCAACCTGTGAGCATTATGATGTTATATGGGAGAATTAATGTCTGGCTGAAGAGTTTTCATCACACAAAGGCAGATTTTCTGATATGGATGAACAGTAGGTTTGTGCCTTGCAGAGCCAGAATTTTCACCATACTGTCCAATGCTTTATGTAGCTCGATTTTGCGGGATTCTATACCTGTTAAAGCCTGTTATTTAATAGCTCATTTTCATAGGGTAACTGCTAATGTCACACTACTACATGAGACTGATTTTGCAGCTTGGATATTATATGATAATGAATCACTGCTTCACATGTCATGGTTGCTTCAGTTTTAGTTATTGTGTTATCATTATTCAGTGGTTTTAGTGTGTTTACACACTCATTCTGGAGGTGATAATACAATACATATCTTGAGGGGGGAGCAGCTGATTCATGCATTGACCATTCGATGCTTTGCTTTGATAAGGAAGAGCTTTTATGGGTACTTCACTTGGAGGAGTTTGCTTGCCTCAATTCTATGGTGTTGTTGTTTGGAATTCATTACTACTTATGTTCTACATACCCTGGCTCCTGGTGTGAGCTTGATAGGTGCTACTTGGTATTTGATGTTGGCATTTGAATTCACATACACCTACAGGATGATGAAGCACTCAGTTCATTATGTTGTAATAGTTAGCTCTTTAGAAGTTAGATTTCTAGTAGCTAGTAGTTACATCCATTTTATATCTAGTTTTAGACATCTTGTAAGCTTTGGACCCAATTTGGGATTATATTTATATATTAGCCACTAGGTATCATGCCTAGTGGCATATTTTCTTAAAAAAACCCTAAACCCTATATCTTCCCCCGTTAAATTTTTCCACCTAGCTTGTCCAAAAATCCTCGTGCCAAGATCTCCCATCAAGGGTTTCAGATTCTAGATGGGTGTCTTGCTAAAAGGGGTTTTAGCAACTAGAACCCGTTTTGGCCGAAAATAGTTTGATTTAGGTATACCTTTTTCTTTTCTATTTTTCTTTATTTTATTTTTATTATTATTTTTTATGTTTATTTTTCAGTGTTACTGTTTTTACTTGTTTTCTGTTATTTTGCTTAAATAAATTAAATAAAATTATTTATGTTAAAATTAAACCAGTAGTTAGTAAATGCAGATTTGATAATTGTTTGTTAGTGTTAGGAATTGGGTCCCTGCTGATTGGCCCATTTAAATGGGCTCAAAGTTGGGCCTGTTTGTGATAGATAGGCCCACAATTTTAAGTATTGTTTAAAAGACCAAGGTCTTTTAGACCAGAGTCACACGACTCAGGCCCAAAACCAGGTCTGCTTATGAGGCAATTTCAAAACCCTGAGGGGTTATTTTGGGGTTTTTAATTTTAAAGATTTTCAGTAAATAATATGAAGTTTCTAAAACAGGGACAACTGTCCCAATCTGAGTAGGAAAAGATAAGGATAGGGTCTCAAATATCCAGAAATTAGACAGTTGTCCATTTTCTGTGGTAAGAAGGTACCAGAAGTTGGAAAACTGTCCATTTTTCTTGTCACGACCCAAAATCCTAACTTAGGTCATGATGGCGCCCAACAGCGGGGTCAGGCAAGCCAACACTCAATTTACTAAGGGTTCTTTCTTATTTGATTAAACATTTCAACATATACCAAGTTTTTAAAGCTTAAAACATAAATCGACAAGGATAATTAGCCAATTTTAATCAAAAGCGGACATAAGGAGGCGTGAGCCAATATATATATACAGACCCGTAATCCATAATAACTATCACATGTGTGCCAGGAACTAGTGTCACAAATCCTACGGGCATACTAACAGAATATACAAAAGATATAATATACAGTCCCACTGTCTGAAAGAAATAGAAGGGAAATAAGCAAAAGAAACCCCATGGTGCTGCCGGAGATCGCCAGGAGAATGCAGCTCACCGTGAAGTCAGGCCCGTCTATAATCAGAATCAAGCTCTGATCTGACAACCAGATGCACCGGCCTCAGAACCTGTACAATTAAGTATAGAAGTGTAGCATGAGTACATAAATATATATGTACCCAGTGAGTATCCCGTCTAATCTCGAAGAAGTAGTGACGAGAGGTCGACTTGACACTAACTAAGGTCCAACAATATAATTTAATAGAATATGATTAAAACGGTAGGCATGTAAAGGTAGTGAAGCAGCAAATATATAAGGTACTGAAATCCAAGTAAATACTGGAAGTAAATAAACAATTACTACTTCATTTTCCCCCAAATATCTGTCAAATCAATATCCATGAATTCAGTAGCAATTTATCATGTGCATACGGGATAAGAACAACCGGCCTGAGCCATAAGATAATCATATATGTGCACTGTCGAGGGTCGAACGGACCGAACCATAAGTGCACTATGCCATAAAGTACTCACATCTATGCATTGTCGGGGATCCAACGGCCCAAACCATAAGTGCATCTTCGCCATAAAGTAATCATATCTATGCACTGCCTAGGATCGAACGGCCCGAACCATAAGTGCATCTTTCAATCCACCGTGGCGTACGGCCCGCTCCCATGAGAGTGGGGAAATCACACTCCACTCGCGGAATGTAAATTGCGAAGCGGTCACATTCACACACTTTATTCCTTTTTAAATTACTTTTTAGTAAAAAATTCCTTAAAATTTCTCAAATTCCATGATCTCAGGGAAATAAGCCGCATGTAACATTTAATTCATTAAGCATATAGTTCATTTCAAGGAAAACACAAAGCATAATGTGGGCCTAACTACCTGGACATAATAATAATAGCCGCTACGTATGGACTCTCGTCACTTTGTACGTACGTAGCCCCCACAAATATCACACATAGCATTTAAAATACCTACGGGGACAATTCCCTCTTACGAGGTTAGAAAGGAGACACATCTCGCGTCACACCTACTCCCTGGGTCAAGAATGCGACCGAAACTTCGAACCCATCACCCAAAGGACTCGAAGCTAACTAAACGTTACGTAAATATATCAAATTATACTCAAAGCATGGAATTCTCCTATTATTTAGTCAAATTCATCATTCTTGAAGAAATCTCAGAATCCAACCCCGGGCCCGCATGCTCGGATTTCAAAACTTCTCGAAGGAAACACTCACCCATAACCTAAGGATCATTAATATATGATTTTTGTATGATTTCATAGTCAATTCACGGGTAATTCTGTAAATTCTCGAAAGCCCTAGGTTACTACCCAATTCCTTAATTTTTCACTAATTAGGTAGTTAAATTCAACTAGGAATTCATGCATTAACTAACTTTAGGGTAGAATTTACTTACCTTTTAGTAGCTAGGTCGTGGGGCTCTTTTCCAAGCTCTCAAAATCGTCTATGGTGGAAGAAAATGAAATGAAAATGGGATAATACCGCATTTAAAGACCCTTCTGCCTACAGGGGTTTCTGCACCTGCGACTCGATGACCGCGCCTGCAGTCTCGCACCTGCGAGCAATAGCTCGCACCTGCGTAAAATAGGACAAGGGCCTGGGCTCGCACCTACGGGCAGGAGTCCGCACCTGCGGCTCCGCACCTGCGGAAAAGGGCCCGCACCTGGGAGAACTGGGAAACCTACCTGGGGTTTGCACCTGCGAGGCTGGGACCGCAGGATCGGTCTCGCACCTGCGACTGGGCAACCACACCTGCGGTCACACCAGATCAGGTGCACCAGCAACTGCTTCAGCTGGTTTTTGGCCTTGTTTGGTGCCTGAAAGGCACCTGGGCCCACCCGAGCCCCCGTCCAAATATACCAACAATTCCAAAATATAATACGGACTCGCTCGAGCCTTCGGAACACCCACAACAACGCTAAAACTCAAAATCACACCTCAAAACCCCTAGAACCATTATTAGGAACTTTAAGTTTCTTGAATTCGCTAACAATGCGTCGAACCGACCTATACTACTCAGAATAACACCAAATTTTGCAGAAAAGTCATAAATGATATAACGAAACTATTCCCAGTCTCAAAATTCTGTTCGGACCTCGATAACACAAAAACACGTCCCAATCCACAGTATGAACTTAAGGAACTCTTATTTCAATATTGGGCGCCGAAAATCTCCCGGGTCATCCGAAACCCAATCCAAACATATGCCCCAGTCCGAAATCATCATACGAAGCTACCAGAATTGTCGAAACTCGATTCCGAGGTCATTTACTAAAAATATTGACCGAAGTCAAACTTGGCCAAAAAGGCCAACCTTAAGGAACTAAGTGTTCCTTTACTTCCCTAAACACTCCCAAAACCCGGACCACCCGCCCCCGCAAGTCATAAATCACAATATGCCGCTATGATAAGTTTTATTTAGGGGAACGGGGTCCGATAACGTAAAACGACCGGTCGGGTCATTACATTTCTGTTTTGGGAAAGATGCCATTTCCTGATTTTTCGGGAATGCTGGCAGATTCCCTTTGTACCTTGATCCTTATCCCTTTTTGCACCCTTAGTCTATATAAACACCTACTTTCTTCCATTAAGAATACACACATAATACATAGAAAATTTCTAAAAAAATCATTGAATCTTCACTGCCTTTTCCCATCATTTTCAAAAACTTTTGGAAAAACAAGCCTTGGTATTTCAGAAATAAAAAACAAAAAAATATATATTACTTTCCTTTTTTCCAAATCCTACTATTTCCTTACTCTACTGGATTTTCAAGCTTGAACTGGGAATTCTTTGGTTTTCTACTTGGTTTCTTTGCTGCTGCTTTTACTCAAGCTTTTAGAGATTTATTTTCTCTTTTATTTTGGTTTCATGCTGCTATCAAGTTACTACTCTTGACAATGTAAAAATTTAATTTTTGTTTAAAAGATGTTTTGTTATCATGACTATTATTTTGATGTTTGTCAAGTTTGTTTGAATATAGTCTTAGATATGGTTTAAATAACTACATGCAGCATGTTGATTGAAATCTGTTTGGTTTGAGCTTATGTGTGAATCTGTGTAAAGCTGTTTATTCCAGTTATATTAGTTTTATATTTAAAGTGTTCTGAAGTTTGCTCAAAAAATTTGTTTGAGCTTCATGTATTTATTCATGTTAGAAGGGTTATATCCTGAAGATATATATATTTATATACAATGGTAGAAGTAAAAAAATAGTTTTTTTTTAAAGAAATTTGTTAGGAATAGTAATATGTATATTTGTCAGCATTAAGGAATTAAACTCATTAGTTGGTTAATAAATTATAATAATTTAGTTACTATTTCTTTTGTATAACATGTTAGTTAATATGTTGGTTAATTTGGTTGTGTCATTTAAGGCAATTAATTCTGGGTTTTTTTTTTCTTTTAGTTAATTTTTAGAACTTTCATATTATAAAATTTGGGTTTTCTGAAACAATTGGGCAACAGGCCTGGTATATTTTCAGTCCCAAATCAATTGGATCCTATGGAATTATACCTTTAGGCTTTCTAAGTAAACTAAGCTGATAAATCGATTAAATGGCTATTTTGAAGTATCTTTGTATACAAATAGTTAAATTTACTGCTTTTAATACTATTAGAACATAAAAACAAAAATGCTTAGAGAGTCAGAAGAATTCATCAAATTGGGCCTGATTTCGAATAAATGACTTGCGTTATTTATTTCATGTATCCCTTAACATCATATTTTCAAACACAAATGAAATATAAGTAAGATTCTATAATTGGTATTACAGAAACAAACCATAAATTTTCAATCTCAAATTCGTTCAAGTAAAATGTTCATTGGGCCGGAGTCATTTGGACTCAGCCGTCATCAGGCCCAAGTCCTCTTTGATTAAATTCAATTAGCTGGTCGAATGATTGATAATATGCATATTGGGCCAGAGTTCATTTGGACTCACCCATTATCAGGCCCAGGAGCCTCTTAGTTACAGACCCATTTGGAAGTTAATATGTAAGCTGCCCAATTAATTCAAATGAATGTCTCACATAGTATTGGGTCTTTACATCTAGTCTCAAAACATAGGAAAGTTAGCTTATAAACATGATTATAGCCTTAGGTGTACTTCTATTAACTATTATAATTATGTACACGTACGCATGACATAGTTGTGATGCCAAAAATAAACTAAAGTACATGTTTGCGTGACCATGGTCAAACATTCTTAGTAAAATAAAACGCCTTAATCAAATACTCATAGAAATGCTTTTTAGGCACGATTTTTAAACTGCTATCGTGATTGTGTACACGTTCGTATGACGTGATTATGATTTTTCAAATAAATTCAAGGTACGCGTTCGCGCGACATTGACCAAGCTTCTTCTTAAATAAACTAAGTGTTGTGAATTGTGTACACGTATACGTGACATGATTATTGACACGCTAAACAAAATGAGCATACGTACGTGTAACTCGTCTTAAGATAATTCTTTAAATACGAATAATCAATTAATTAGAAGCGTCAAAAGGCAAAAATACACATAAGTCCTAAAAGGAGTAATTAAATAATTTAAGCCAAGTATTGTAACGACTCGGCCTGTTGTTTGGAGAATTTACACTTCGCTCTATAGTTTGTGGGCACAATTAGCCCCGTATGATGTATTAGGACTTGTGTGCAAAATTTGAGTTCATTCTGAGTTGATTGGATATGTTTCGGCGCCGTTTCTTCAAGCATAAATGATATCATGTTGAACAAATGAGCCCCGATTTATTTTTTGATTGAAGCATTAGCTCCGTGTCGTAATTACGGACATGTAGCAACAAGAATAGATGAATTTGGACATAGTATGAGGATTTTATGTTCATTTTACTAAGAATAAGGTTGTAAGATTTTTCAGATTGATTACGGAATTGCTACTGGCAGTGTATTTAAAAATCTGCATTATATGTAAATATTGAAACCAATATATCTCCTTCATTATAAGGTCAAATTGAGTTATTCAAAAGCCTAACTTGACTAGAATTTCACAAGGAATCCATTGGAGGCATAAAATCGAGTTTCGAGATCGTTTGGCATGAGAAACGAGGCAGAATAGCTGGCAGAAAAATATATAAAACAAAGGTGTGTTCATTCGATCATATTTTGAGTTGGGGAGCTCGAATATTTAGCAATTTTGGAGGAGATTTTCACCATATGGATTGGAGTAAGTTTTATCTACTCGGTTTTAGTTATATTTCATGAATTCATCTTCGTTTTTGGGATTGATTGATGATTTCAAAGTGAAATTGAGGGAGTTAGGACTTGAGTTTTGGAGAGTTTGAGGTGAGGATTTGAGGGACCAAACGGAGTCCGATTTTGATGAATTTTATATGGTTAGACTCGGGAGAGAACGAGGTTTCTAATTCTGGCATTTTTTAATGGTTTCAAGTCGTGGGCTCGGGGGGCGTGTTTTGACCGATTTCGAATTTTTGGCATATCTTGTAGTTTTTATTGTGGAATTCGATTATTTTGCCTACGTTGATGGTATTAATATTATTATGGTTAGATTCAGAGATTTTGGAGACCGAGTCCAGAGACGAGGACATCCCGGAGTAGGATTTTACGTTATTGAGGTAAGTATCTTGTCTAACCTTGTGTGGGGAACTTCCCCTTAGGATTTGAGTCCTCCGTGTTAACTGTAGCCCGTGCATGCGAGGTGACGAGTGCGTGCGTGGTCTTATTTGTGGAAAATTTGCCTTTAGGGTTCTTAGGTCCTTATGTTCATTAAGCGAGAAGTTTTCTGATATAATTGGGTTTCCTATTTGCTAGTTTTACCTCTACATGCTCTATACATGTTGTTAGCTTTTCTCTAACTCTTACTTGTTATTAGGGCCTTATTTTCCTTAATTGAAGTGATTGTCTTCCTTAATATTTTGATACTTCTTAATTGTGAGTTCCTCTATGACTCTGTGCAAATATGCTATGTGTTCAATTGTTGTGGTTGCCGGTGAAGTTATCACGTGCCTTACATGCCTCGTTGTCCTTGTGAAGGTTGTTGTATTCCTTTGATTTTTTCGTGATTCTCTTGTTGTCGTGTACTCATAATCTTGGTAGTAGAAATTATGGTAATTGAGTTGTGGATTGGTTATTGTTGTTTATTTAAACTAATGTTTAGTGGGATCGGGTTGCGCGTCGCAACAGGAGTAATAAGGGTGGACAGGCGGGATCGGGTTGCATGACACAACAGGAGGAACAAGGGTGATATATTGAAGAGCAATAAGGGAGGACTGGTGGGATCAGGTTGCGCGCCTCAACATATTAAATATTATTTACTGATATTGTAATTGTGAAGGAGGAATAAGGGAGGATTGGTGGGATCGGTTGCACGCCGTATATATATATATATATATATATATATATATATATATATATATATATATATATATATACACACANAAGGGAGGATTAGTGGGATCGGGATGCACGCCGCATTAATATATGTACTTATGCATTCCTTTCTGACTGTGCAAGTTATTCGGTAGTTTTACATTTCACTTAGGGATTGGTATAGTGGGATACTGATAAGACCCAAGTTCATTTGTACAAGACTTTGATAATTTTTATTTTGGGTTCCACTGAGCTTTGAGGATCGGGTTATTGACATTGAGTTATTGACTTGTCGTTGTTCCTTGATTTCTTTTCCTAAAACTATTAGTCTAGTGAATTATTTTTCAAAGTAAATTTACTACGTTGAATCATTCCTTCCTGTCCTACTAAGTTGTTAGTGATATAGTGATTTAAATTAAGGAATCAGTATTACGTTACTTTGTATGACCTTTTAAATTTGAACTCGCCGTATACATATATATATATATATATATATATATCAATTATTCAAATTCCAATAATTGTTATATTTTAGTTCAATTAGTTTCTCAATTAAATTTCCTTAACCCGTTTGAGATTTGATCTTACTTAAAAAGGAACTTCTATTAAGTTTTAATTTAATAAATCCTATATTAAAGGCAATAGTTTATTTGATATTGTATTTTATTTAAAAAGTGTATTTTCTTTAAATGATTTCAAAAAAAATAACTTCCTCTTTTCTCGCTGATTTCCTAATTGGTTTAGAAAATAAAAATTTATTTTATGTTATATAAATTAGACTCCTTGAGCGTCTTAATTGCATTGGTTGCGGACATTATGTTCTGGGTAGTATGTGGATTTTGTTGTGCAAAGTGAGATGGAAATATGTGGGCACAAGGTGCCATGTGTGCTAAGGGTTTGGAAATTGAGATTTATGATATGAGACACCGAGGATTGAGATGGTCGGGATTGTGTATTAGAAATGGTGATTGATTGAGTTAACATCGCCTTCTTCATTTGAGAACATTTTACTTGTCTGTGTTCCAGCCATGTTGGTGTTAATTTACTTGGTTATCTTTCGTTACCATCCGTATTTTCCTTTTATTGTCTATACTATTTGTAGTTTGATCTCTCCCTGCTATTGACATTACTTTGTTATGTTTATCTTGGTAGTTTATTATCATATCATGTTCAATCTATTTGACCGGTAGGTGTATTGACTGTTCCTCGTCACTACTCCACCGAGGTTAGTCTTGATACTTACTGGGCGTCGTTGTGGTGTGCTCATACTACACTTCTATATATTTTTGTACAGATCCGGGTATTTGATCGTTAGTAGTTGTGCAGATCGTTGCTGTGGAGACTCATGGTAAACATGTTGCTGCGATCGCAGGTCTCAGAGTCACCTTCTATTGTACTTATTTCCATTGTTCCCTTTTTTCTGGAACAGTGATGTATTCATTTTGTACAACCACTCATAGAAAGGCTTATGACTTGTACTACCGGTTTTGGGAATTGTAATTGTTCAAATACCTAATTTGAAGTTAGTGAATATTAATGTTATTTCTGTTAATATTAGGCTTACCTAGTTTAGAGACTAGGTGCCATCACGAATCCTTCAGAGGGATTTTTGGGTCGTGACAAGTATAAATTATTAAGAGACCGTGCTAAAACCACGGAACTCTGGAGTGCCTAACACCTTCTCCTGGGTTAACAGAATTCCTTACCCGGTCTTTTGGTTTTCACAGACTTTTAACAGAGTCAAAATTTCCTCGATTTGGGATTTTAAAATAAATGGTGACACGGAACACTATAAATAAATAATTCCGAGTGGCGACTCTTAATTAATTAAATAATCCCAATTCGAATAATGTCACTTAAATTGAAAAAACTATCATATCTCCTTTTCTGAAAAAAGGAGGTGTGACAGTGAGTACGCCAACTCAGTAAGTAACAACAGTAAATAAAGACTGAGAAGTAGTGACGAGCAATAAAGCATATAAATGTCATATCATGACATCTCAGTATAATACAACACGCTTTAAAAATCAGGGTTTGAATCAAGTCATCTCGTTTAAACCCAGTTCCATTAAATACATTTAAAGATATTTTTCAACAGTATTCAAACAGAGGCTCAATGCAAAGGTGATCAAAAATGAGGAAATCCTAAACAACCCCTCGGGCAAAACATCACTCATATACAGCCCCTTAGGCAAGTCTCACAGTCACTCGTATACAGCCTCTCGGACATACATCACAATCGCTTGTAAACAGCCCCTCGAGCATACCTCGCCATCATTCATGCCTCCCAGTCACTCAGCACTCGACACTCGGCACTCGGCACTCGTCACTCGCACTCAGTAGGTACCTGCGCTCACTGGGGGTGTGTAAAGACTCGGTAGGGGCTCCTTCAGCCCAACCATTATATCAAGACAAATCATGGCATAAATCAATTAGGCCCTCGACCTATATCAAACATGTTGCGGAATGCATCCCGATCCCATAAATATCCTCACAAATCAGGCCCTCGGCCTCAATCATAAACCTCTCAAGCCATTCGGGCTCTCACAGGGTACTCAGCCCAAAATATAATTTATATGCATCAAAACAGAGTAATAAAGACTGAGATATACAGTAAATAAGTATAACCACGACTGAGTATAGATTTTCAATCGAAAACAGGGAGAGGATAATAAGAAAAAGTCCCCTAAGGGTCCAAGCAGCACTGGCACGAGGCCTAAACATGGCATTCATCCCATTTTACAAAAACTCTTTCTAAAAAACATAAGTATCATATAGTTTCAACAAAATATGCAATTTTACAGTTGCTACGGGATGGATCAAGTTACAATCCCCAACACTGCACACCCACACGCCCGTCACCTAGCATGTGCGTCGCCTCAAGATAGTAAAATAATATGAAATACGGGGTTTCATACCCTCAGGACTATGATGTGATGCTCTTTCCCCTCGACTCGGCCTCCAAATGCTCCAAATCTATTCACAACCAGTACAATACCATCAATATACGCTAATGGAATGCATTCCATAAGAAAAACTATCAAATTAGACCAAAATCCCAAAATCGGCTCAAACCCGGCCCCCCGGCCCACATCTCTAAATCCGACAAAATTTACAAAACTAGAAAGCACATTCACTCACGAATCCATACATACAAAATTCACCAAAATCTGACACCGTTTGACCCCTCAAATCCCCAAATCAAACTATCCAAATCCCAAGCCCTAACCCCTCATTTTCATCCATAATCTTCACTAATTACATGATTAAACAACCCGAAATCACCTTATATACCAGTATTACAGCTCAAGCAACTTACCTCACTTAAAACCTCTTGAATCTCCCTTCAAAAATCACTCCAAAGCTCCAAAAAATCGATTGAGAAATGATGGAAATGAACCAAAATTCGCGAAGTCTTCTTTTAATACTTTCTGCCCAGGCCTTTGGCACCTGCAGACCAGTTCTCGCTTCTGCGACACCGCATCTGTGGAAAATCCATCGCATGTGTGGAACTCATTTAGGATCCCAACTTTCGCATCTGCGGACAAACCTCGCACCTGCGGATCACGCACATGCACACTCACACTCTACTTTTACGGAAACTCACCAACTCCGCCCTTCCGCATCTGCGTCCCAGGTCTCGCACCTGCAGGCTCGCAGATACGACCACTATCTCATACATGTGCATCTTGCCTAGCCCAGCACTGCATGCACCTGCGACTTCCCAAGCGCACCTGCGACCTCGCACCTGTGGCTCCCTTTCCGCAGGTGTGGAAAACACTAGAAGCTTCAAAAACTAGCAAAAACAACTATCTCCCAACACCAAAAACCAATCTGTTAACCACCCGAAACACACCCGAGGTCCTCGGGACCCCAACCCAATAATACCAAGTAGTCACATATCAACATACGAACTTAGTCGAACCTTCGGAACACTCAAAACAACATCAAAACATCAAATTAACCTCGGATTCAAGCCTAAGAACTTCTAAACTTCAAAATTCTGCAAACGACGTCGAAACTTACCAAGCCACGTCCAAATAACCTCGAATTTTGCACACACATCACAAATGATACTACAAACCTACTCCAACTTCAGGATTCCATTTCGACCCCGATAATTTTTCACTGCCGACCAAAATCGCCAAATTTTTAATTTCGCCAATTCAAGCTTAATTATACCATGGACCTCCAAATTACATTCTGGACACGCTCCTAAGTCCAAAATAACCTAACAGATCTAACCGAACCATAAAAATCCAAATCTGAGATCCATCACTCAATAGTCAAAACTTGGTCAAATCCTTCAGATTTAAAGCTTCTAGCTGTGAATCATTCCTCCATATCAATTGTGAATAACCTGAAAACCAAAATCGGCGATTCACATTAGTCACAATACCTCATGCGGGGCTACTCATGCCCTCAAACAACCGAGCGAAGTGAAAAATGCTCAAAACGATCGGTCGGTCGTTACAATTTTAAAATCTTAAATAGTAAAATAATTAACATAGAAGTTATTGTAGTCCAAAACAATAAGTTATTACACAATTTCCCTATGAGTTCTTCTGTTTAAAATTTTAGGGCTATTTAGGTCTATCAATATTATAATAATAGTATTGGCTCTCCTATTTCAAAATAGATTTGGACAATATTATACATTTTTAAATTAAATTAGTAATAGAAATTTTTAAGAAGTATATCCGAAAATTAATAGGATTACATGGCTAAAAATACGTGCATATCCCAAAAGTAATAATATTGATAGAAAATCTAATATGTCCCTAAAGATATTAGGTTTACATGCTAACAGGTCATATTTCTATGCTCTAAAATAACTATATTAATAGGATTCCTAAAGGTAATGTAGTATTATGTCCAAAAACAAATAGGATTACAAAGGCTAATGTCTAGAAATCCAATTATGTCCTTTTATTGTGAGTTATTATGCTTAATATTAAAATATTATTTTTGTAATCCAACATTTTATTCATATTTTTATAATAATATAGATATATATCATCATCAGCAGTAGCAGCATACTATATTATAAGACTAAATTTCATAGGTGATCTATGATGACCCAAAAGGGTCATCTTATGTTTTGGAACTCGATTCTACGCTCTTAAGCCTTAAAATTTTCATTTTTACCCTCCTCAATTGTGTGCGCAGTCCGGGCGTGTTTCCAGAAAGTTTTGTGTTGAAAGTTGATGAAAATAATAATTTTTGCCTTAAAAGTTGATTTTAGTTGACTTCGGTCAACGTTTTGAGTAAACAAACTCGGACCCGTATTTTGACGGTCACGGTGGGTCCGTAATGAAACATGGGACCTAGGCGTATGCGCGGAATCGAATTTCGATATTCCTAGCTCGAGATATAATTTCTGTTAAAAAATTGAAAGGCTGAAAATCTAATGGTTTTAAGAATTTGGTTAATGTTTGATCTTGTTGGTATCGGGTCCGTATTTTGGTTGCGGATCCCGATACAGATCCAAAATAATATTTATACATTATCTGTGAATTTTGGTAAGAAACAGAGTAAATTTGACGTGATTCGGACGTCCGGTTGAGAAAAAAGGAATTTCAAAGTGTTCTTGAAAATTTCATGTGATTTGGGGTTAAATTCGTAGTTCTAGGTGTTATTTTGGAGATTTTATCACGCGATCAAGCTCGTATGATATTTTTAGACTTGTGTGTACTTTTGGTTTAGAGCCCCTAGGGCTCGGTTGAGTTCCGGATAGGCTACGGAGTGAAAATTGGGACTTAGAACATTGCCGGTGCATCTGATCTGGTGCAGACCACTGATCTCGCATTTGCGAGATCAGGCATCGCAATTGCGAACCCTGCAAGTTCCGCATTTGCGAGCTTCTCATCGCAAATGCGAAGAGAAGCTAGGCCAATGGTTTTCGCATTTGCGAGTTTACCTTCGCATAGTCGCATTTGCAAGGATTCAAAGGTCGCATTTGCAACATTATTCTCGCATTGCGAAAGCAGCAGAAGTGTGAAGGGCTTCGCAATTCCGATGGCTCCTTCGCATTTTCGAGCTTCGCTGTCACGACCCAAATTACCCAGTCATGATGGCGCCTTTCGTGGTACTAGGCTAGCCAACTCATTACCAAAACTAAACAATATTCCATTTCAAATATTTATCTCTCAAACTATTCAATCATAATTCTTTCAAAAGAAAAGAAAACAAGGAAAAATATGCGAAAAATACAGCCCGACATCGGGTGTCACTAGCCATGAGCATCTACGATCCAAGTCTGATATACTAGTTCAATACAGTTTGGAAAGACAACAGGAGAAGTCTAATAGAAATATCAATGAGGATAGGAGGGAGGAAACTAGGTTGTGGTCGCCATGCAGCTACCTTGCTAACTCCGAAACTAGCTGAGAATAAATCAATGCTCACTCAGACATCCCGTGACACCTGAATCTGTACACAAGGTGCATGGAGTAACATGAGTAAGCCAACTCAGTAAGTAATAGTCATAAATAAAGGTTGAGTGCAGTGACGAGCAGAAAAAAAACAATCACATAAAGTTAACAATATAAAGTCTCAGTGGAACAACAATTTCCAAACATGTATTCAAGTCAAAATATCTCATATCAATCGTAAAGTAGAGTGAGAATAATGATTTCATAAACAATCCCCTCGGGCAAAACATATCACTCGTGAGCAGCCCCTCGGGCAAGCCTCACAGCCACTCAATGTGATGACCCAAAAGGTCATCTTGTGTAATTTAGAAGAACTGTGTTTCGAGGCCCAAAAGCCTCCGTTAATCTCACCTCGATATGCGTGTGTATCCCAGGCGTGTAGCCGGGAAGCTTTTATGTGACAACTTGATGAAAAGTTGATTTCATAATGATTAATTGATTAAAGTTGACTTTGGTCAACATTTCTGGTAAAGAGACCCGGACCCGTAATTTGACGGTCCTGGAGGGTCCGTAGAAAAATATGGGACTTGGGCGTATGCCCGAAATCGAATTCCGAGGTCCCAAACCCGAGAAATGAATTTTTAAAGAAAATTATTTTCTGAAAATAATAAAGACTTTTGAAAATGATAATTAATGTGAAAACCATGTTGTCGGGCCCGTATTATGGTTCCGGATCCCAGAACATGTTCAATATATGTTATGTGAGTTATCTGTGAAATTTGGTGTAAAACAGACTTGAAATGTCGAGTTTCGGATCAAAATCGGAATAATTAAGCCTTATGAAGTTTTGAGAAAATTCTAGGAGATTTTAGGTTTAATTCCTTGTTTTTGAGGATATTTTGGTGATTTAAATGCTTGAATAAGTGCGTAGGATGATTTGGGAGTCGTGTGTGTTTTTGATTTGGAGACCTGAGGGCTCGGGTGAGTTTCGGGTAATTAACGGGGTGTATAACGTAGAAAAATCTGGTGTTTTTGATGTTCTGTTGGTGTCTGGTGTAACACCCTTCGCGAACGCGAAGGGTAATCATCTTGGCCTGGGTTTTTACTCTACGCGAACGCGTAGAGGGAGACGCGAACGCGGAGCACTGGACAGTGCTTCTACGCGAACGCGTCCCCAGGGGTGCGAACGCGTAGTGTTAGTTTGGGGGAGGCTGGGTAGATTGTTCTTTGCGAACCCGTCCCTAGGCTCGCGAATGCATAGGTCAGGACTGCCAACCCTTCGCGAACGCAGCCATGGGCTCGCGAACGCGAAGGGTAATTTTTGCCCAGTGACGTTTAAAGCATAAAATAGAATGCATTCGGGATTTCCTCATTTCCATCACTCTCTTCTTCCTCAAACCCCCATTGACGACCTCCAAGCTAATTCTCCTCCATAACCACTTGGGTAAGTGAATTCAACTCCAATTTCTTCCATTTTTCCTTCATCAACACTAGTATCTAGGCCTAGAATCCTAAAAACAAAGTAGAAATTAGGGGATTTGGGTAGAGTTAGGGATTATGGGACTTTGGGGAATTCAACCTCAATTTGGGGTCGTATTTCAAAACAAATCATATATTTGAACCCGTGGGGGTATGGGTGATCGGGTTTTGGTCCGAGCCTCGTGTTTGGACCAAGCAGGCCCGGGGTCGAATTTTGGTATTTTTGGAAGAATGCTTGGAAATGGGTAATTAGGCTATGGAATTGATTTATTGAGTCATTACTGATATACTTGAGTTAATTATGTCTAGAATACCATTCCGGAGTTGAATTCTAAAGGAAAGGCGGTGTTAGATGGTTGATTGCTATATTTTGGACCCGAGGTAAGAGTCCTTCCTAACTTTGGTGAGGGAATAGGTATCGCATGCTATGTGCTAAGTGTTTATCATGTCCAATGCATAGGTGAGATGACGAGTACCTATGCATTGTGTGTCAAGCATGCCCGTGAGTCCACTTTTGATGAAATTCTTGTCCTTACTTCCATGTCCTTTGTATTATGAATTTATCTCTACTTGGACGTTGATTGTTGTTGAAAATCCTCATTGATGAACTCGTGATGTAATGGTCCTATTGATGACCCAACTGTAAAGGATATACTTGAAAAGGTTGGTTATAGCTGACACCCTTGCCGGGCAATTTGTTGTGATAATGACTGATATTTTCCCCTTGTCCGGTGATCATGATTTGTGATTCCACTATGCTGCATTCCTTTCCATTTTGATAATTGTCATTGCATTGGTGAGGAAGAGTGTAAAGAACGAAGGGTGATGTCGTGCCATGATTTACATTGATTACATCATACATCGCATAGTGAGGAAGAGAGTAAAAGCACGAAGGGTGATGTCATCCCATGATTTACATTGATTATATCATACATTGCATAGTTAGGAAGAGAGTAAAAGCACGAAGGGTGATGCCGTGCCATGATTTAAATTGATTACATCATACATTGCATAGCGAGGAAGAGAGTAAGAGCACGAAGGGTGATGTCGTGTCATGATTTACATTTAAAAGCACGAAGGTTGATGTCGTGCCATGATTACATTACCATACATGATACATTGCATCGTGAGGAAGAGAGTAAAAGCATGAGTACATTTCTGGCATTATGTTTTTTTCATTAGCATGTCTCTGATAAATTGCCTTCTTGTTTGTTCCTATGTGCTTAATTAACTGCTCTATTTCACCTGTTATCCCATTGTCTGTTCCCGTATTCCCCTACATAATTGTTTATATCTTGCCTTGTTGTTCCACGATATATGTTGTAGAATATGACAGGTTAACATTTGTTGTCAAGTCTAGCCTCGTCACTACTTCGGCCGAGGTTAGGCTCGGCACTTACTCAGTACATGGGGTCGGTTGTACTGATGCTACACTGCACATCTTATTGTTGTGCAGATCCCGCACGCAGACCTAGTGGACAGCGTTGAGGGAGTACCCTTCAGTTCACCTTAGAGGCTTCAAGGTAGACCCGTTGGCGTTCGTGGGCCTTAGCGTCTCTCCTATCCCTAGTTCTTCACTTTTGTCTTGATTTCTTCTAGTTTTTCGGAGACAGTCATGTATTTCTTTTCAGACTTTGTATTTAGCATTCCTATAGACAGTTCGTGAGTTTGTGACTCTAGGTTTTGGGAGATTATTGCGATGTTGTATTATGTTGTCTTTACTTAGCTTTAAACCTTATTTATTTCCGTTGTTAAGTTTCGACCTAATTTTAGCTTATTCTGTTAATTCGGTGTTATCATGTTAGTTTAACTGTACATGTTGTCTTGTCTAGCGGGTTCAACGTTAGACGCCATCATGGCCTGATGGTGGTATTTCGGGGCGTGACAAGTTGGTATCAGAGCACTAGGTTGCTTAGGTCTCACAACTCACGGACAACTTGGTATAGTCTGAGGGATCGGTACGGAGACATTTGTATTTATCCCCTAGAGGCTGCAAAGTTAGGATGACTCCACATTTCTTTTCATCTCTGTCGTGCGATATGAATTTTGAGTACTGATTGAGTTTCTATTCTATTCTCTCGCAGATGGCTAGGACGTGTGCTTCCCTTGGTTCCGCTCAGCAGCCCGACACTCCTGCTACAACTCCTACGAGGGGTCGAGGTCAAGGACGAGGCCGTACTAGAGGCTGAGGCCAGGGCCGGGCTCAGCCTAGAGCAGCAGCCCCAGTGGAGGACCCTCAAGTCGAGTTTGACGAGGAGGTCCCAGTTCCGGCAGTCCCAGT
>ML420308.1:0-24482 GCA_005239525.1 Nicotiana knightiana
GTGTATGTTGTGATTATTTGGGTAATGTGCAACTCCTTGAAGTAAGATAAATTATGTGCAATTTAGGTGATAGTTAAATGATATGCAAGTTTGTGGTGTTAACTGAAATAGGTATAACATGTTGAAGTAATTGAATTGCATATGACTTGTTGAGGAAACCCAATTATATGCGAGTTGATGCAGTGACTGGTAATATGTGGAATTGGTTAAACATGTATTTCGGGGGCTCTCTGACAGGTGGATATGCCTATATTCAAAGGAAACTCTGGCAAAATTATCGGAGTTGGTGAAAATTTGGGGGTTGGTTTATTTTGTGTTTTTCCTACTCTAGTGATTCCCCGATCCTTATTCGAGGATGAATTATTTTTAAGTGGGGGAGAATGTAAAGACCCGTAAAATTTCATGGCTAAAAATAATGCCCAAATAGGTCCCCGTGTTGTTGCAACTGTAGAAATTCTTAAAACGGACCCTTTTTGAGTAAAAAGTACCCCGGGACTTAAAAGATAAAATTTTCCAGAGTTGCGCTATTATGTGACGCACTATGCAATCTCATAACAGGTATGCGGACCGCATAATGGTCTCATACATGGACAGTCTGCTATCCAATCTGAGGATAACTATGCGGCTCAAGATGTAATCGTATTTTGGGAATGCGGACCGCATAACTGTCACATTCTTGCACCTCCATTTTTGTCGGAGGAGGTTATGCGACGCACTACACATAACAGGTATGCGGACCACATAGTGGTCGCATAGATGGGCAGTTCGGTTTCTTTTTGGCCCATTTTAGGGCCATTTATGCGACAGGAATGCGGACCGCATAGCAGGAATGCGATCGCATTCCTGACCGCATTTCCGTTTCGGGACTTTTAAAATTCTAATTTTTATACCCGATCCCCAGTTCATTAAAACACCTACCCCATTCCATTTTAACTATTTTCTGAACAAAATAGAGAAAGGGAAGAGAGAGTTCTTGAGGGAGAAGGTTCCATCTTCACCCAAAAATTGATTCTTCACTATCACTCGGGCCTGGGAGTTATCTTCTTCACTCTAAGAGGTGAGTCCCCACCCCATTTACTTTTAATTCTCGGGTCTTTTTGTAGAACACATAATTTGATTCTTGGAGATAAAAGCCGATACCTTGCATGCATGTAAGTTAAACTCCCTAATCTAGTAAAGGGAAACAAGTTTGGGTAATTATTCACAAAAATGGGGTTAGTAATCTAAGGGGTCACATAACATTCGATAAAATTCCTAAATGAGTTCGAGTTATGTTTATGGTTCCTAATTCTAAGTTAAATATGTCACATTATGGAATAGATTGACAGTGCTAGACGGTCCGGTGATTTGTGATAAAAAAATTAAAGGAAAATCCCTATTAAAGGTATGTATGGCTAACTTTAATCTTTGTAGAGTCATTTTGTTGGTGTCCGAGCACACGTTATGAAATCTTGCTTGAGCATATGTGAATTGATTGTCCTGCTGTGTTGAGGTGTAAGATTTCATTCTTTGATTTTCTTAGTCGATTACCATGCTAATTGCGATTGTGAAGGGTGATTCTTTGTGCCTATCCTATCATGTGTAAGGTTCGTTAAATGTTCGAATATGTCAATATGGTAGTATGTGATACTAAATGAAATAATTTTAACGTACCCTAATGTGGGAGTGTATCTAATTGCTAAGAGCCGAGTGTGGCAGATGATGAAAAGAAACTATGGATTATTGTGCCTTAACTTCATATAGTTGTTGGTTGATATAAACTTATGTTATTGATGATGAAGATTCATGTGATATAATTTTTTTTATTGTTTCTATCAAATATGATTGTACGGTGGGATCGGGTTGCGGGCTGCAACACGAAGTAATAAGGATGAAATGTGAATGTACGGTGGAATCGGGTTGCACGCCGCAACAGATGAACAATTGAAATGAGTAACTGTAGAAATCTTCATTTGTGATTTTCTGTATATCTATGTGGTACTTGTGTGGTTACCCTGACTGTCTTTCAATTGTGTACTGTTTGATTTTACTTAGAATAAACTTTGTTCATACATACCATTACTATTCAAAGGTACTAACATCCTTTTTGCCGGGGGCACTACATCTTTTATATGGATGTAGGTGGTTCCACAACATGTAGCTCAGACTGCCGATAGTGGTGCCTCCCTTCTGTTCCTTCAGCAGATCCAGTGAGCCCCATTTCCTCTCGGGGCCGTGTGTAGCCTATATAATCTCTTTTGTATGCGTTATGTCTTCTAAGGTATAGCCGGGACCTTGTTACCGGATTGCGTAAACTCTTAGTACTCTTAGAGGCTCCGTAGACATGATGTGGGTTGTACATATATGTATTTTGGGCAGTAATTGGGTTTACTAGTAATCGTGGTCCGAATAAGAAATTATTGTATGTTTTGTGATTACCAATGTAGAAAGGATAAAGGTTGAAATAAATTCAAATGGTAAATTCATTCTTAAAGTCTAAACTGCTAATTCATGTGGAATAATGTATATTGTAAACACGGGGTAACGCGTTGGGCGGGAAAGGTAATCCAGGTACGCTTGACCAGGATCATCCGGTTGGGCGCTGGTCCCGTTCCTCGGTTTTGGGGCGTGACAAGCATGGATTCTGATCATGGCCCGATCGGCCAGGCCTTCTTACCCAAAGACATTCAATCACAATCATATCTCAATCACTATTTCAATCACAATCTCAAGCACAATCACCATCATGTGTGCGGCATGGCATCCGGTTTCGACCCGATCGGCTAGGCAATCTTACCACAATGCCGTGTGGATCGACATCACCCTTTGCTAGAAATCATCTCATCCCATTTAAGGGGAATAATCTCATCATATCAATCTCATCCCAATTAAGGGGAATAATCACAATCCATTCCTACACCGGCACAAGTAATTATGGGGTTAGGTTACTTCAACCTACCCTTCCTCGGTGACAAAATGATACTCCTAAGTGTTTATTATATAAAGGACTTTTAGCTCATTTCATAGTCGTTTACTCATCTTTTCATTTCATTGTAATATCATCCTTGGCACGTCGGCCGTATTTCATATTTAATACTCACCCCTTTCACTTTCAAGCATCATCATGGGTTTATAAGGAATTTCTAATCAAGATTTTAAGTACACATATGAGCAATTAAGAGTCTTAAGAAAATTGAGTTTTCTTTCACAACTTGGCATAACAAATTTGATTTGAAGCACGAATTTATGTCATAACATTTTAACACACAAATCGTACTTTGAGAACATTCTCGAATTATAACATAATATGAGAAGAGAATTCAGAACACATTTTTAACATATATCTTTCATCACAAAGATTATCCGGAATAGTCACATTTATAATGACTAACTCGGGACATGATAAATAAGAAATTGACCCATCATACTTGAGACTTACGAGAACATCGTGGGATTCAATTCTAAGAGAGAAGTTTAGCCAACATACCTTTCTTTAAGCTTCCTTAAATTACTATAGCGATCTGAAAATCCTAGCAACCTGAATCTATTTAGAAACATAACAAAATTGAACCGTAATTAGGAAGATACTCAGGGGTTCAACTCATTTGACCATTTTATCAAACACTAGGCGGGAATTATCACTTCAAGGTCCTCCTATGGATGATTCCTTCATTCCACAACCCAATATCTACCATTTTGAGCTCAACAACCTTTCCAAACCTTTGTTGGTACATACATGCATACATAACATCCATATACCTAAGAATCACACTTCCCATTATCCATCTTCTACCCCAAACTCGAAATTAAAGACTAGGGTATGGATCCTTACCTCTTGGATGAATACCTTGTGAGTTTTTCTTGTGAATTCTTCAAGACTTGAGCAAAGATTGGTGAACCAAGCACTTGAGGCTCCCTATTCTCTCTTAATACTCCCCTCTCTCTAAAATGGCAGAATTCTTCTTCAAAAATGGTCCTTTTAGTCTATTTATTAAAATATGGTCGGGTTATAAAAATTGGAAAATGGACCTTCTGAAATGAGCTCTGCGCTCGTAGAGTGGACCACATAATAGATATGCGGCCCGCAAAATGGGTCGCGAAAGTGATGCCAAAAACTGGGCTGCCCTGGATCAGTCTGCAATCAGGTTTACAATTTGCAGACCTGTTCTGCAGCCGCGAAATGGACTACAGAATCACCCTCCGAGGTCGTTCATGCCAACTCTGCAATAGAAGTGTGGCCCGCGAAATGATAATGCAGTCGTATACTTAACCGCAAAATGACCTCCAAAATTCACCATTTTCTGCTTCACTCTATGGCGTATCTGCTGTCTCCACGCGGAGTAGTTATGTGGTCGTATAATGGACCGCACAAATGCCATGTTTTGCAATAATTTTTCTTTAACTCTCCAACACACTATTCAACCCAAACAGTACTCAATCACGTTACTCTACCTTGGCGCCACCGATCCCCGGGTTCTAGGTGAATCTTTACGGGGCCTTTCATCCTACCCCACTTAAGATCATTCGTCCTTGAATGAGGGTCAAAATTTGCCACTAGCAGAATTTCCCCTATAATTGGGCCTATCCACCTGTCAGAGAACCCTAAAAGCCAAATATAACAACTTATACATAATCCAACGATGTACATAGCATGAAAACAACGCCAATCGTGGCCTCATAAACAACATATATTACCAGAAAGGAACACCCTTAACATCAACTGTACAAGTGATACATAGTTCATAGAAGGTAAGCTCTCAACATTTTCATAGAACACAACAAATTAACTACAAAACTATTCAAACAAATGAGGTTACTTACTTTTATCTCTTACTCGGCTTCCTAGGTGACCTCTTGAACTTGTTGGTTTCGCCATAGCACTTTGACGGAGGCAATTTCTTTATTTATCAGCTTACAGATTTTCCTACCAAGAATGGTAACTGGCATTTCTTCATAAGTCAATTATTCATTAACCTCAATAGTCTCATCCAGAACAATGAGTGTCGGGTCTCCAACTACCTTCTTTAACATGGATACATGAAACACCGGGTGCACTAAAGACATCACTAGAGGTAGTTCAAGCTTGTAAGTCACTCGTCCAATCCTCTAAATGATTCTATACAGTCGGAGCTACCTAAGAATCAACTTACCTTTCTTACCAAACCGCATTGTACCCTTCATGGGGGAAACCTTCAAGAATACCCAATCATCCTCTTTAAACTTTAAATCCCTACGACGCACATTCGAATAGGACTTCTGACGGCTCTGAGCAGTTTTCAAACGTTCCATAATGAATTTAACCTTCTCCATAGCCTTATGCACGAGGTTTATCCCTATAAACTCTGCTTCCCTAATCTCAAACCATCCAATGGGAGATCTACATCTCCTGCCATATAAAGCCTCGAATGGTGCCATCTGAATGCTAACATTATAACTGTTGTTGTAGGAAAATTCTGTGAGCAGAAAATGATCATCCCAACTACCTTTGAAGTCAAGAACACAATCGTGCAACATATCATCAAGCTTTTGAATAGTCTGCTCAGCCTGCCCGTCGGTTTGTGGATGGAAGGCAGTACTAAAATTCACTGAGTACCAAACCATGCTAAGATTTTTTCCAAAAGTTAGCTGTGAACTGTGCCCCTCGATATGAGATGATAGAAACCAGAGTTCCATGCAACCTGACAATTTCCTTGATATACAACTAAGCATATTATATCGCTGTGTCGGTAGCCTTAACAGGTATGAAGTGAGCTGATTTTGTGAGTCGATCCACAATCACCCAAATCGAGTTGAACTTGCGAGGACTGCGAGGTATTCCTACCACAAAGTCCATATTGATCATCTCCCACTTCCACATTGGAATTTCTATGTTCTCTGCCAACCTACCGGGCCTTTGGTGTTCGACCTTCACTTGCTAACAATTTGGAAATATTGCCACAACGTCCACTACATTCCTGTCATATCATTCGACCAGTAGACTTCCTTAAGGTCATGGTACATATTTGTATAACCCTGGTGCACGAAATACCTAAATTATTGAGCTTCAGTCATGATTCTTTTCCGGAGACCATCTACATTTGGAACACATAATCGCCCTTGGTACCTTAGCATACCAATCATCCATAAAAAGATAAAAAGCCATAGTCTTATACTTATGAATCCCCTCCTTCAATTGTACCAGCAATTGATCATCGTGTTGCTTCTCCTTGGCTTCCACAACAAGTGATGATTTAGCCCTATGATGCACAAGAACCCATCTTTCACTAGAGTCCGCAAGTAGAACTCCCAAACTAGCCAACCCATGAAACTCTTTGGCCAACGACCTTTGATATGCCTCCAAGTGAGCCAAACTACCCATAGATTTCTGGCTAAGAGCATCCGCCACAACATTAGCCTTCCCCGGATGATATAGGATATCAATGTCATAGTCCTTGAGCAACTCAATTCATCTCCTCTGCCTCAGATTCAATTCCTTCTATTTGAAAATATATTGAAGGCTCTTATGGTCCGTGAGTATATCCTCATGGGACCCATACAAATAATGACGCCAAATCTTAAATGCAAAAACCACAACTACAAGTTCTAAGTCATGTGTTGGATAGTTATTCTCACGATTTTTGAGTTTCCTGGAGGCATAAGCGATCACCTTGCCATGTTGCATCAATACACACCCAAGTCCGATCCTTGAAAAATCACAATATACCACAAACCTATTTGTACACTCGGGTAGGGTCAACCCCGGTGTCGTAGTCAATCTTGATTTCAACTCTTGGAAGCTCTTTTATCAAGTATCTGACCATGGGAACTTAACTTACTTCTGCATCAATTTAGTCAACGAAGAGGCAAGAGTAGAGAACCCCTCCACAAACTTCTTGTAATACCCAGATAAGACCAAGAAACTGCGAATCTCTATTGGAGTTGTAGGTCTAGGCCAATTCTTTACTGCTGCAATCTTCTGAGGGTAAACCTTAACTCCTTCTCGGAAGACGACACGACCTAAGAATGTGATGGATTCAAGCCAAAATTCATACTTCAAAAACTTCTCATATAACTTGTGCTGATATAGAGTCTGTAAAACTGCCGTTAGATAATCGACATTGTCCCCTCTACTTCGTGAATATACAAGGATATTTTCAGTGAACACTTTCACAACGGAGTCAATAAAACACTTGAAGACTGGATTCATAAAATCCATGAAGGCTGTCAGGGCATTTGTTAGCCCAAAAGACATCACCAAAAATTCAAAGTGCCCATCCAGATCCTGAAAGCTGGTTTTGGAATATCTTGCTCTATGATCTTCAATTGGTGATACCCGAATCTTAAATCAATTTTGGAAAAGTACTTAGCACTATTTAGTTGGTCAAATAAGTCATCTATCCTTGGCAGTGGGTACTTATTCTTGATTGTGACCTTGTTGAGATGCCGATAGTCAATACACATTCTCAGTGACCCATATTTCTTCCTTACAAAGAGGACTGGTGTGCCCCAAGGAGACACACTCGGCCAGATAAAACCCTTCTTTAACAAATCCTTCAATAGTTCCTTTAGCTCTTTCAATTCTGCCAGTGCCATTCTGTAGCGGAATAGATATAGGCTGCGTGTTACATCTAGCATTTCTTGTACGTTAATGTTTCGTCATCAGTTAATTGACATAGACTCGGGTGTGAGATTATCTTGAAGTTAGCTTATTTATTCTATTTATATCAAGCGATAAGTAAGTGCCATGCAGGAATGGTACACGAATTAAAGAAAATGAGTTTCGTTAAAGGTTGTTGAATTTTGATAAAATACGGTCTGAGCTATAATACCTAACACTTATGGACTAGTACCATGCAACCACGATAGTATGATGTATAAAGTATATTGATAAAATTTTAAGTAATTTGAGACAATTCTTAGTTATGTGGGTATTGGTTAATTACAGGGTAGCGAGATGTTACCTAATTAATAAATAAACTATGAGATAAGACAACCCCAAAACCTGGCAGCTAGATAAACAAATGATTAAGAGTCATTCTTAATAGGTGGCGTGTAGATATACATTTACTACATTTCAAAGTCTTTCAATATCAAAGACTTTACAATATTATTAATCAAGGGGGAACATTAAAGTCATTCTCCAAGAAAAAACCTTTCAACAAGTTTCATTTCATACATTATAATCAGAGTGAAACATAGCAACATTCTTCTTGCAAGAAATTATTATAAACGAAAATCCAACAAGAATTTTTAGTCATAGAAACGTAAAAATTTTGCAGTTCTAAATGAGTACGGTGCAATATTTTCCAAGAATATTATACGAATTTTCCCTACTCCAGTATGTTAAGGCTAAGCACTTCCTTCATTTTGCATGACCTCATAATTACATGAGTTTGATAACGAGGCATAAAGAAAACTTCATATCCCGAAATTTACATATATTTTTCTATTTGAACAAGTAGTCCTGTATATATACTTTTCCCTCTGATAATGGGAAGCGTGTCCAAACTGTCGCGTCCCCTTTTTTTCGCAAAATTGGGTTTTGACATTTCTGAGACAACTCCCTTCCTTTTGGGATGGGATATGGGATTTGAAGAGTCGCCACCTAACAGATTAAGGTGCATTAGGGCACCTAGAGTAATTAACTCATGTAACTAGTTTGCATCACCAGAGATCGGGTAAGGGCTCGAAATTACCTTGAGGGGAAGGTGTTAGGCACCTATCGAGGTCCACAACGGTGGGTCCCGACCTAACTTAATTAAGCGAATTAGTCTTTAAAGGGAAATAAAGTAATTTAGACAATTATTATTTTAAAACAGGAATTAAAGGGGTCCTAAGTTTTTTAGCCTATAGGATCATTTCCATGCAATACTTGGTAACTTTCCCCAGGTTGGGATGCTACACATAGTATTAGCGCACAGATCATCATCTCCTTTACTACCCAATTACTATCTTTCAGTTGTTACTTAAGAGTTCTAGTAGCTTCTAACTTGTGCCTTATGCTTGCACTACCCGTCCCTTTCCTATGGTCCTCGAGGTGCTTAGGACCTCTATTTAAGGTGGTTCTAGACTGACCTAGGTTGCTAAAAATGAGAAAAAGCTACGCGAGAAAGAAAATTCAAATAGGACTGTCCAGGAGAGCAACTAAAGGCTCATGTTAACCTCCACGAATAGTCAACAAATGCACGCAGTTCAATAAGCAAATTTCATTAATTTAGGATCCTATAGGCATGATATCTAGATGAGCAGAAAATGAATGTAGAGAAGCATTTTGCTTAAAGGCGAGCATCGGGACGTATCAATTTGCCTACTAATTTTGATTAAGTTCTAAATCTGGGTAAATTTCAAGCAGCAAGAGATCACAGTTTTAGGCCAGAGTTCTTAATAAACCTACAGGTTTGCCTAAGTCATAACCAGAACAAAATCCTATAAGCATGGTATCTACAACTGTTAATTAGAGACCTCTAACAACGAGTTACTGATTTTAACAGACATGTTCTTATCTCTTTAGATCCTATAGGCATGCTTTCTACTTTGGAAGAATTAGTTAACTCCTATAGGCATGATTTCTAAACTTAAAAATGATTTACCCTATAGGCATGATATCTATTAGTTTAAACCCTATAGACATGATTTCTAGGTTTTGAAACTGATTCCTTTTATTCCTGTAGGCATTGTATCTAAGTTGAAACTGATTTTTATTTCCTATGGGCATGATATCTATTAATCACGTTGGGGCAGAATTTTTAAAGCAAATTTCAAGGAAATTTTATTAGCTAAAACAAATAGAATCCTATATACATGACCACTAATGCACATTGAGATTGGAAATATGTGTATATCCTACAAACATGGATTCTAATGCAGAATTGTAAAAGACCTACAGGCAGTGTCTCTAATATGCCAAAAATATGAAAATTCAAAATCATAAACAGTCAGAAGGAAATCCTATGGGCAAGATATCTAAACAATAGTAGCATGCACATAAGGAATCAACACAATAGACCTATAGGCATGATTTCTATCCGAGCTTGAACAAAGATATCTAGACCCCCCCTCCCCCAGCTTTTTACTAATAACCCCAGATCTGTTATTATAGAGATTATTACATTATTACCGCCCAATAATGAATAAATTACATAGTAAAAATCATTACACTACAGGGAGCCTTAGCATGCCCAATATTAACCTGGCCAGGCCTTCAAGAAAAGGTAGTGTGAAGCATAATGTGATCCATCCATGGCACATAAAATTAGGTTTCTAATGTGTCAAAGTTCCCAAGGGCCTTAGGGACCCCAGGCAATGCTCACACCAAAACCTCACTTAGAAAACATTTCATAAAAGATTGGAAGACCAGCCCCAATGTGTCAGAGTTTGGAGGAGTCTCAAGGACCCTAGGCAGTGCTCACATTGGGGGTGATAGGAACCTGGATAACTTAGAGTAGAAGTTTGAAAATAATATATAAGGGGTAGGGGGACAATTTTAGAAAATAGTTTTATTTTTTTTAGGAGCAAGCAAATTCAAACTACATGGTGCAACCAGAGCAGACATAATCCAAATCTAGCACCAGGTTCAAGAAAATTGGTGTTTATTCAAACTAAATACTTAGACCAGTACTTAAAGTAGTCATAGGAGAAAGGATTAACAGACAGAACTGACCACACATGCTTGCAATATCTAAACATGTTCAGAATATGGACCATACAACTGAATCAAACAAGGTTTCACATTACTGAAGATTAATTATCACTAAGCGGGATCATATAGGCATGCATTAAGCAGAAACATGCAGAAGTTTGAAATAACTAACCAAACAAACACATAGAACATGATAGGGTAGTAGGAACTAGAGCATACTAGTTTCAGAGAGAGGAAAACAGACATCATAGATCAGGCAGAAATATGCTAAGGTTGAAATACACATGCAGAACAGAAAAATATAACAAAAATTAAGATGTAGCAGTTGAGGAAGAAACATACAAGAATCATGTATCAAACAGAAGCAGATTGAGGTTGAAATAAACTAATCACATAACATATAGAATAGAAATAGGTTAATAGAGGTTTAACACATACCAGTTAGGAAGAAAGTAAATAGGAATATAATGGCAGTTTGGATCCAGAGAGTTTAGCCTTGGCTTCCATTCGGCTAAATAGTGCAGAAATCAGAGTACCCGCATAAAGAGAGAACTTAAATCTTTTGAGGAAAAACAGAGAGAGAGAGTTCTTAAGTTGTAAAGTGAAGAAATTGTAAGAGTGGGTAAGGTGAGTGTAAGTCTGTAAGTGTGAGATTGTGTGTGTAAGCGTGTGTTAAAATCAGAATGGTGAAAGGTTTTTATAGCATATAGTAGAGTAAAACCAAATAAGGTAAGGTATGCAAAATCATTCAATCAATCAATTAGGGTTAACGGGAATAAAATAACAGTAAGTATAACTTAAATTAAGGAGCGTCTTTCACGGAATAAATCAACAGACAAGATTAGGGCTAAATAAGGTAAGTAGTAAATCCAGAGATCACTTATAGGTCGGTTCTAGTAATCAAAGCACTGAAATCAGGTTAGCAAGAGAATTAAGGCAAGTAGTACCAATTAGGAATCGCACATAAGGAAAGAATAGGTAAAAATCTATCAAGGAGATATCAGTTTTAAAAGGAAAGCACAATTTTCGAACCCTAATTAAGTAAGTAAATAAGTTAATCACTTGAATTAACAGAGCCACAGTAAACGGGCAAAACATTATAAGCAACAGTCAAATAATGAAAAACCTAAGGTGTAAAGACATAGAGATGGAACTCAAGTAAAAGAAATCAGTCAAACAATAAAGAAGAAAATCAGAGTTGAAAACTTAAATGTTTTAAAACATTTTTGCATAAATCTGTTAGCACCAAACCCTAGCTTTAGACAAAAATGAAGTCGGTTGACAACAATAGTAAAAACGGAAAAAATCTTAAAGGAAAAATACCAAACAAACTCAACACACTTCAGATCTAAAGAGATCTGAACGGATTTAGCCAGAAATAGTTAGGTTTATACTAATAGTAAACAGAGGTTGAAAATCTAGTTTGAACCACAGATTTGAAGCCATAAAAACACAAAAATGATAGTACTCACATACATAGGTGAATATAGACGGATTAATCGAGAACATGAGAGGTTTGAACCAAATCTGGTTTGAATCTCTTGAGACTATCCTCAAGTAGCATGAGATTCACAACACCAGTAGCGATATGAGGCCTGAATTGGAAAAAGGAAACCATGAATCGAGGGGAATAACGGTAAAGGCGGGCTAGGGTTAGAAGGGGGTGAAAGAGAAGAGATGAGGGAAGGGGTTTCAAGGGCAACAAATTTGTGGAAATGGGTAGGGTTTAGGTCGTTTGGTGTATTAAAAAAGAAAATGAATCCCGGACCGTTGATCTTCTGAGATCAACAGCCAGGATTGATTTAGGCTGGGCGGGTTATGGGTTATGGGTTATTGGATCAGGGTATTGGGTTAATAATTGTGCTGGGTAACTGGGTTAGGCATTTTAGGTGTTGGGCTGAGTAATTGGGTCCGAAAAATTAATTAAAAAGGGCTATATTTTAAATACCCATTTAGTTTGATAGAATAATTTATAAAAATAGTTAATAAATGATGAAAAAGCTATTTATGTATGAAAATTATTCCAATAATTACTTAATATTATATAATATAAAAAGTCATTTTCGTGTAGAAATAAGGTAATTATGCACACATGGGCTATTATTGTAAAGTTATTGAAATTATAACCCAAAGATATAAATATGATTTTGCATAAAATAATTAAAACTTAATATAGATACAAAATGATAGAATTAAGCGATAAAATTATTATAAAATTATTTATGATGCAATTAGTAATTATTTAGATAATAAAATGATGGAATAAATTAAATAAAAATCCTTTAAAAGTTACTAGAAAATTATGAAAAAATATTAATTGATTCTCATGCATTATTTTGAAAATATATATGCATTTTGAAAATAATATAGGGAAAAATTGGGTATCAACACAAACAAGATCAATTTTAATTTGCATTTCGTGTTTGAATGTACAACAAAACCTTTTCAATTAAAGATATCCATGATATTCCTAGAAAGAAGTGGAGAAAATAAAGAACCAAATATAAGTTAGTCTTATGGAAAAAATTAAGTGCAACATCCTAGGAAATACTACTGCCTTCGTCATATGATTAAGAAATTCAGGTTGACAAAAGGCAAAGACACCATATATAATAAGTAGTACTGCAAGTGTTATCATAGGCAACTACTTTAAATACGTGCAGGAGGTTAATGTTTTCCTGGCTCATATACACATACTAGCACATGAAATTCTTCTGCACATATAAAGTCTAAGATAATTTGAAAATGGCGAGAATATTCAACGTTGTGGTAGATGGTAACACTAGGTTTCAGGAATCTGAGATGTTGATCATGATTGGAATGGTTGCTTTGTTTATTTTAATGATATCAATGGTCATCTTAGCGTACTCATATTCGTTTGAGTATTTCCTTTTACCAGTCAAGAGAGAAGAGAGTTTATATATACAGTATTATAGTATTTTCATTACCATCGAGTTATAATCGATGGGCAGGCCCCTATTGGACAACCTATGATCAGATGGTAAGTTATATACCGAGCCTACTATGACTGAGCGCCTATGAGAGAGCCCATTTTGTCGAAATACAGAGCCTAGTATGGTCGAGCGCCTATGAGCGAGCTTACCATGGCAGAGCCTTATAGGGCCGGTCAGCTATTTTACTTAATATATTGATAGAGTTGAGTCAGTATCAGCAGGTAAGCATATCTTCAGATTATCAGTTTGGTTTAACTTTTTGTATATTGCCTTACATACTCAGTACATTATTTCGTACTAACGTCCCCTTCTGAGGCACTGCATTTCATGCGTGCAGGTTCACACAGATACACAGGTAGACCTCCTCAGTAGGTGTTGCCCAAGTTCAGCTTTATCGATAAGCTCCACGTCCCTCGGAGTTGTCGGGTCTAGAGTTTTGTATACATCCTGTATATATATGTATATAGGTTAAGGGTAGGTCGGGACCCTGTTCCGATCATAGTACATCCAGCTGTAGAGGCTTGTAGACATATCCTATCAGTTAGTGCAGTATGTTGGGCTTGTAGGTCCTGTACGTACATTTTGTTGGCTTGTCAGTGGTAGTAATTATGACGGCCTTGTCGGTCTAGCTTTATGTTGACATTTATTCAGCGTTAGTCTCTATTCAATTTTATATTTTGCATTGCACATTATCTTGTAATGGGGCCCATGGACAAAGTATGTCATTACGTGTTCAGATCTCTTAGTCGTAAGTGATACACAAAGATAGGTGAGGCACTGAATGCCGGTCTCGCCCCCAGGCTCGGGGTGTGAAAAAAGTGGTATCAGAGAAGTTCTGTCCTAGGGAGTCTACAATACGTGTCTAGTACGGTCTTGTTTATAGATGTGTGGTGCACCACATTATATAAGCAGGGGACTACAGGATATTTAGGAGTTAGGTACCCTCCTTTCAAATCTAAATCGTGTTGTAGCACTGAGTTACTGGAAATTTGAGTTAAACTTACGTGTTGACGTTTGCATGCATAGATGACGGTAACTGGGAAGACTACGGCTAGCCAGATGAGGGAAACAATAGTAGGTGATGGGACTAGCAGGGTACCCCCAGCAGATGGGGCACAATCGGAGTCCTAGGGAGAGACCCCTACCCAGCAATTACAGGCTCCTCCGCCACATGAGGAGATTCCTAGGGAGACCACACATCCAGTTCCCCCTCTGCTTCCAGCAGATCAGGACTTAAGGAGTGCGGTACATTTGTTGGCAAATTTGGTAGCTACCCAATAACAAACTAAGGCATCCGCTAGTTTAAGACCTTCCGAGGGATCTGGGAGTTCAAGGGTTCCGAAAGTTTATTGCTATGAGTCCCCCGAGTTCATGGGGACAGATCAGAGGGAGGACCCGCAGGATTTCATAAATCAGCTTCACAGGATCTTTCGAGTTATCCATGCCACGGAGAAAGAGGCAGTTGAGCTAACAACTTTTCAACTCCGAGATATAACCATCCTTTGGTACGAGGGATGGGAAAGGTCTAGGGGATGTGATGCACCTCCAGCTAATTGGGAGAATTTTTCATATGCCTTCCTTGACGAGTACTTACTGCGAGAGATCCGACAAGCCCGAGTCGATTAGTTTCTAGCCCTCAAACAGGGCAATATGAGTGTTCGAGAGTATAGTCCCCATTTGGACTCACTGGACAGATATGCACCATCCATAGTTGCTACTATGCAGGATAGAATCCACATGTTTATAGCAGGGTTGGATCCGGAGTTGACTGAGGCATGTGCCACCGCTGTATTACAGGATAGTATGGATATCTCTCGGATTCAGGCATTTGCCCAGAATATAGAAAGGGGTAGACGTCGGCAGCAGGATACGAAGAGGACTGACTCAGGGCAGCGTAAGAGGATGAGATTTGCTAGATCTCAGGAGTAGTCTCAGGGTAGTTATAGGCCCTAGTACTTCAAACGGCCACCTAGACCTCCACCACCTCAGTCACAGGGTTACAAGTATGATTGTTATACTCAGTCAGGATTAGGTGAGAGCTCCCAGGCGTCAAGTTTGCAGTGACAACGAGGTTTGGGGCGGACATGGCCATTTTCGCCACGATGTGCCATCTGCGGTAGATGACACTTGGACCAATGCCGAGCCGGTTCTGATGCTTGCTATACATGTGGACGCCCGGGGCATATGATGCGAGATTTCCCAAATAGAGATTTTGGAGGTATGGCGCAACCAGCGAATTCAGCAACAGGATCAACTATGTCCGTGCATCCTTCAGGGCGCGAGTCTCAGTCTTCGGCTGGTAGAGGTCGAGGCAAAGGTAGAGGTTCCAGTTCACATGGTAACCAGAATAGACTTTATCATGTATTACCTCATTTGTCGCGAGGAAATTTGGTATAGTGCTGGAAATACTTAGTGATCCTTTTGTGATATCTACACCGGTCGAAGAATCAATTATCGCTATATGGGTTTACCGAGGTTGTACGGTGACAGTTTCTGGTCGTCAAACCTCAGCCGACCTAGTTGAGTTAGAGATGTTGGATTTTAATGCTATCATGGGCATGGACTGGTTGGCAGCTTGTTATGCCATAGTTAATTGTCGAGCAAAGACAACTAGATTTAATTTTCCGGGTGGGCCAGTCCTTGAACGGATAGGTAATACAGCCACACCCAGAGGTAGGTTTATTTCCTATCTGAAGGAGAGGAAAATGATCGCAAAAGGGTGAATTTATCATATTGTGCGAGTTAAAGATATAGATGCTGAGATACCTACACTTCAGTCTATTCCAGTAGTAAGGGAGTACGTGGATGTATTTCTAGATGAACTTCCAGGTATTCATCCAGAGCGAGAGATTGATTTCGGCATCGACTTACTTTTGGGAATGCAACCAATATCCATTCCTTCGTATAGAATTGCACCTACCGAATTGAAGGAGTTGAAGGAGCAGTTATAAGATTTGCTGGAGAAAGGTTTCATCAGAGCCAGTACCTCACCTTGGGGTGCACCAGTACTGTTTGTACGAAATAAAAACGACTTGATAAGGATATGTATCGATTATAGGCAACTGAACAAGGTAATCATTAAGAATAAGTATCCACTTCCAAGGATAAACAACTTGTTTGATCAATTGCAGGGAGCTAGATGCTTTTCAAAGATATATTTGAGGTTAGGGTACCACCAGGTTAGAGTTCGGGAGAAAGATATTCCCAAGACAGCCTTCAGGACCCGATATGGCCACTTCGAGTTCCTTGTAATGTCCTTTGGGTTGACAAATGCACCTACCATATTTATGGACTTGATGAGTAGCCTATTCTGGCCATATTTAGATCTGTCCGTGATAGTCTTTATTGATGATATTCTGGTTTATTCACGTTCAGAGGATGAGCATGTGGACCACCTACGAGCGGTACTCCAAACCCTCCGTGATAATAAATTGTATGCTAAGTTTTCTAAGTGTGAGTTCTGGTTGAAGTCTGTAGCATTCTTGGGGCAGGATACTACCGGAGGTTCGTAGAGGGGTTTTCTTCTCTTTCAGCACCATTAACGAGGTTGATGCAGAAAGCATATAATTTTCAGTTGATGGAGGCATGTGAGCGGAGTTTCCCGGAGCTTCAAAATAGGTTGACTTCAACGCCAGTTCTATCACTTCCAGAGGGCTCAAATGGTTATGCCATGTATTGCGATGCCTCAGGTGTTATGTAACAATCCAACCGGTCGTCTTGATCTCTAGCGCGTTGTTCAGCGGTTTGAAGTCATGAGCAGCCTTGTTTCAGGTATTATGACTTGTAGGTGTGGTTGGAATTGAATTTCGGGAAGTTCAGAGTCAAATTGCAAAGAAAATTCTCATTTCAGAAGCCTTAAGTTGGAAGAATCGACCAAGACTGGAATTTGGAGTAAACGACCTCGGAATCAGGATTTAATGTTTTCAGCAGGTTCGTATGTCCGGATCGGGTTTTGGATAACCCGGGAGCGTTTCAGCGTATATTGTGGAAGTTAGCATTTTAGAAGGAATTTCACAAGTCTGGGTTGAAGTGCAATCGGTGTTATTGATGCCCGTTTGGGATTTCGAATCTGGGAATAGCTCCGCATGGTGATTCTGGAGTTGGGAGCGTGATCAGAAGTGAATTTGGAGGTCCGTAGGTCATTTTGAAGTCATTTGGCTAAAGATAGAAATTTGAAGGTTTTTGAGAAGTTTGACCAAGAATTTGACTTTTTGATATTGGGATCAGATTCCAATTCCGAAAGTTGGAGCAAGTCCATAAGGTCGAATATGACTTGTGTGAAAAATTTGGGGTCAATCGAACGTGATTTGAAAGGTTTCGGCATCGGATGTAGAAGTTTGAAATTTCAAAGTTCATAAAGCTTGAATTGGAGTGCGATTCATGATTTCGACGCTGTTTGATATGATTTGAGGCCTCGAGCGAGTTCGTATCATGTTTTTGGACATTTTAGTATAATTTGTTAAGGTCCCGAGGGCCTCAGGTAGATTTCGGAAGGTTAACAGAATGAATTTTGGACCAAAGAGTTACTGAAATTTTCTGCAGCAAGCTGTTTTGACAGCAACTAATGCAATCATGGAGCTGAATTTGGAAGCTTATATCTCGAAATATATAAGGATTATGAAAATTTTCAAAACACAAAAGTTGTATCCCTTGCATTATTGTTTCCATAAATTTGAACCATTCATGATTTGGACATTTTATCAGAAAGTTATGATCGATTGAAAATGGCTGGTGGAGCAGTTTCGACAGAATTTTCTGATGCATGAAGCCGACTTTAGAAGCTCATATCTCGGAATATATAAAGAGGTATATGGTGTACAACCTATCAAATTAAATATATTCGAGTCTAGTTTCTAAATATTCAAACTGTTTGGCATTTGGATATTTTTACAAGGAGTTATGGGCGTTTTAACAGAAGGTATACAACAAGAGAAAATTGTAATAGGATGTATAACCTGCACAGCGCAAGGTACAACTCGATGAAGCCTGGGCAGATTGTTTTAAACACGAGTTTTGGCCCATTTCTTTCATTTCTTTCATTTGTTTTGGATGATTTTGGAGAGCTCAAGGAGGTATTTTCACCAAGCAACACTAGGTAAGTGATTTCTTCCTATTTTTGAGTTAAATATGTGACCTTACATGGATTTAGACATGGAAAATTAGTATAAATTTGGGATTTTTTTGGGGAAGACCTAGAATTTGGAATTTTGGACTTTTACCATGAATTGAGCATGAAAATTAGAGTAAATTGTATAATTGAGTTAGTAAAGCTATGGGTAGAATTTATCTTCGAGAAATTTCGGAATCCGGGCCCGTGGGCCCGAGGGCAATTTGGTCAACTTTTCGAGCGGAGTTGGGAATTTATATAATTTGAATTGTTACAAGTATTAGAGTATATTTTCACTGGTTTGTCCGTTATTTGGCTAGTTTTGGGGCGTGGTGCATTGATTTGGGTCTTCGGAAGGGCTTAGAAGGGCTTGGAAACCGGTTATGGAACTCCGAAGTGAGGTAAGTCTCTTTTCTAACCTTGTGAGGGGGAATTGTCCCCATAGGTGAACTAATTTAATATGTGCTACTATTTTTGGGGGCTACGTACGCACGAAGTGATGAGAGTCCGTGCGTAGCTACTATTATGTTTATGTCCGGGTAGTCTAAGACCCAAAATCATGTTCTATTTGCCGTACTTGTAATCTTACTGATGAAATTAAAATGTTTTAACCTTATCGAACTTGGAAAATGAATTTCTGGAAAAGATTTAAATACTATTTTCATGACCATTAAAAGAGAAATTGTCATTTACTTGAGTACTTGATTTTCCCGATGTAGTCGGGGTGGATTGTTGGAATGTGCATGACTGTGTGTGACCACTTCACAATTTATATTTTGCGAACGGGGTGATTTCTTCTACTACTCTCATGGGAAAGGGCCGTATGCCACGACGGGTTTATAGATGCATCTATGGTTCGAGCCATTCGATCCTTCGGCAGTGAACAATTTACTTTTATGTTGGTTCGGACCGTTCGACCCTCGGCATTGCTTGCGCATGATATTACTGCGTATTTGCTGTGATTTTTACCTGATTACGGGCCTAAAAATTTTATACTGTCAACTGAAATGATGAGGATTTTAAAATGTTAAACGTGAAAGAAGTTTCTATTTATTGTCGCTACTTGTTAACTTTCCTATGATATCCATGCTTAGAGTCACCCTTGATTATATTAAATTGACCTCTAGCAAGTGTCAAATTCGACCTCTTGTTGTGCATTTTTATTGCACAGGTACATTCATAGCTAGTGGCCCTGTTTGACGCAGTAATATGGTTGACTTGGAGACTTAAACGAGCTGCACCATTCGGAGACGACCCCCAGCCGACAGATTCTTCCTCAGATGTATTGTATTTATTTTAAATTTCTTTTCCAGTTTGTATTCCGGACAAGTATTGTAGTACAATGTATAATTCCTAGAAAGTTTTCTCATGCACTTGTGACACCGAGTTCTGTGATGTGTTTGGGATGTATTTTATAAAAATAAAATATTAAAATGTCGTATTTACTTAGCGGATTTTATTAAGTTATTATATAATAAAGAGAAAGGTAATGATTCCAAAAATGCTAAAATAGTAAATTTAACTTAACCATTTAATGATTGGCTTGCCTGACAGTGGTGTCCGGCGCCATCACGACCTTATGGAATTTGGGTTGTGACAACTTGGTATCAGAGCACTAGGTTCCCTTAGGTTTCACGAGTCATGATCAAGTCTAGTAGAGTCTTGCGGATCGATACAGAGACTTCTGTACTTATCTTCGAGTGGCTACAGGGCTGTTAGGAGTACTTCCCTTCTTGATTCCTCATCGTGTGATTCGATTCCTTTGAGGCTTATGCCTATGTTATTCCTACTCAATATTATACGTTGTGAAGCGCTTGCTATGAAACATGGATTTGAGGAATTGAAATGGTGCTACGGATATGGTGCGAGATGTTTTCCATGTGTAGTTGATTGGGGCTGTTGTTGTTGCCCTGCAAAATAATATTATGTTGTTTTAGTTCGGTTCCTGTGTTTCTGAGAACTTTTAGGCTTTGCTTAGATTGTTATGATGCTTACGATTGGTTATCACGCGGTGTTGATATGATGGTAGAATGCTTGCCCATATGTCAGGGTAATGAATGACTTGAAGGGAGGTCTTCTCAGAGTGTAATTTTGAGATTTCAGTATTTTAGTTCCGGCGGAGGAAGGGCAATTGGACTATGAATGTTCAAGTCTAGGGGATAAATTCATAAGACTTGGTGTTATCAAGGGAGGTGGAGTTTTCATCTGTGATGTGTTATCGCTGTTTTGATCGAATAGAATGTGTTAAGTTCACCGGTGTTATAATTATTCGATTGCATTGGGTCAGAGTGTTGTGAAGTAGTATTGAAGAAGCGGTTGTCAGAGATCGTGGTGTGTGGTGGTTCAGAAGTGAATAGTTATTTCTAATGAAGGCAGCTCGAGAAAGATGATCTTCGGAGAGTTTGAAGTCGTGGTGATCTGCTGTTTTAAGAGCTACAGAGAATAATTTTGAATTGGGCAGCATATGATGAAGGAAGACATATGAGAAGTGTCAGGCGGCAGCTAAATTTCTAAAAGGCCAGGCGTAAGAAAATGAAGTCAGGTAGTGCTTAAAGGAATGAGGTTAATCAAAGTGGGAGAGCGGCAGCATAGTGGTGAATTAGAAGATATTGTAGCGCATTTAGTAGATGTCCATGAAGAGCGGACGGACTGGTAAAGTTGGTGAATGGGAACAAGCTTAGGATGGGGTATTGATGTTGTAGAGAGTGTGCAGTACAACTTGACTTAAAATAAGGCTAGAGTTGACCACAGTCAATATTTTTGGTAAATGATCTCAAATCAGTGTTTTGATGATTTTGGTAGGTTTTTGTGATGCTTTTGGACTTGTACGCACGTTTGGTTGGGGTCTGGAGTGACCTACATTTCGGTGTATTATGTGAGAAATTGCAAAAAATGAGTTTTAAGTTGAAAATTCTTGAGTTTTGATAATCGATTCATGTTATTTGATGTTATTTTGATGATTCTAGGTATTGAACAAGTTTGTAGGATATTGTTACACTTGTGTGCATGTTCAGCTTGGAGCATGATGTGGTCAGATGAATTTTGGAAGAGTTTCGAATTGCTAGTGCATTCCAGTTGTTGGTGCTCAGTTGTAGATATGTCATTTATGAGGTCTGACTCACATTTGCGAGTCTTGCATTTGCGATCAAGAGGTCGCATTTGTCAGCATGGCTTGGGGATTGGTCTTCGCATTTGCAAAGAAAATTAATGCATTTGCGGATAGTGGGAGGTCGCATTTATGCCCATTGGTCGCCTTTTCGATTAAGTGCTGGGGCTGGCAGCTTTGCAAATGCGATGAGGGGACTCCTCACATTAGCGAGAGTTTTGTTGCTTTTGCAACTTCTGGGAACCAGAGGCATTGATCGCAAATCCGCATTTGCAGGAATCGCATTTGTGAACAAGTGTTTGCAAATGCGACACCTACAACTGGGTAAAAGAGGGGAAAGTCGGGACTTATCTCATTTTACACCATTTCTCAACCCCAAGCACTTTAGAAGCAATTTTTGAAGAAACTTTTCTTCCTAAATTCATAGATAAGCAACTCTAATTCATTTTTTTTATCAATTCCGCTATTACTTTTCATGAATTTTTTAAAACAATCTAGGAATGTCATGGTAGAAATTAGGGGTCTTGGGTAGGATTTAGATTTTGTAAAATTGAGATTTAGACCTCAAATTGTGGACGAATTTAAAAAAAAAATCATATAATCGGGCTAGGGGTGAATGGGTAATCGGGTTTTGGTCCGAATCTCGAGTTGTGACCAAGAGGCTCGGGGTTGACTTTTGTTGACTTTTTTTTTCAATTTAGCTAAGAATTGAACCTATTTCTTTTGTGGGTAGTTTCTAAAGCTTATTTTGAATTGTTTAATAAGTATTTGGCTAGATTTGGTTGGTTTGGAGGCTTGTTCTAAAGGAAAATCCGTGGTAGAGTATTGATTTGGTTGCAGAATGAGGTAAGTGTCTTGCCTAGCTTTGTTGGGGAAATTTTTCCTACTAATTGATATTGTTTGGTACATATAGGGATTGACGCATATAGGAGGTGACAAGCGTATTGATTCACTCAAATTACACCTAAATAAATAGTGTAAGGCGGCCGATGTCAAATATAATAACCCAACTAGATTGGGGTCGAATCCCACAAGGAATAGGTGTGAAAAGGTTTATTGAAAAGAGTGAAACTTGACTTAAGTCGTAATCCTACTTCGTTAGTTTAAAAAGAGAGTGCTGTAATTTTGAATTATCAAGAAAACTATTTTGTTATGAGAATGTGATTAATTTAATTAAGGAAACCAAGGTTGTGTCCGCATCAAAGAAATGTAATGCTATCGGTGTTAATATGATATATTTCTCACGGAAGGTCCTTTGATATGCGAATGATTCCTAAATGACTACCCAATATTTCCCAATAATTAGGTAGTATTTTCTCTTTATGATTTTTCCAAATATAAAAGAGTTACAATTAAGAACAACCAATATATGCCATATAGAACCTACTTATTCCCAAGCGCTTCTATTAAACAAGGTTTAAAGCCTTGGATTTTTGCTATTCAACTCTACCAAACCCTAACCCACTTTTCGAAGTAAAGATAGAGTAAAATGGCATAGTCAATGTTTGCAACCATCAACAATAAATGAAGCATGCGAGAGGAATAGATATCAACCAACCATTATATATATATTCAATGGAAAACACCCATTAGCTTTATACCCATGTGGGGTTTGCAACCTTAGTATTGAAAGCTACCTACTCATACTAGAATCTAAGAACAAGGCAATAAATAAAGTCATAAAGCTTACAAAGATGACAATATTTTCTCTTCAAAATCTTCCAAAATAATGGTGTATTCAATGCTTTAAGTGTTGCCTCTTTTTCAAAAGATGGTCCATAAAAACCATAGTCATTCTATTTATATTTGGCTAAAAATCGTGGTAAAAAAGTGACAAAAATAACCCTGCAGATCAAGTCTGCAACCGCAAATGGGTCGCAGAAAGCTTTCCGTCGCATGTTGGTTATGCGGTCCACATATCGATTTTCCGATCGTATATCGTACCGCAAAATCATCTTCACTGAAACTTCTTTTGCATTTATGCGACCATTATGCGGTTCACACAAGAGTTATGCGGCCGCATGACGGATCGCAAAATTTGCTCTCAGGAATTGGCATGGTATGATTCACTCTTTGATTGGTCTGCAGCTTGCACATCACTTTTGCGGTCGCAGACCTGCCGCATTTCTGCACTTGCATGGGTTTTTGTCATCTTTTTCATGTTCTTGGCTCTTCAAGTTTAGTTTTTTACAAAACACCAAAACTACATAAGAAATGACTTATAATTCTTTAAAGATGAGCTAAAGTATATGTAATTAGTATCTTCTACGGCACATCAACACCCCAACTTAGACCTTTTCTTTCCCTCAAGTAACTAAAAAAAAAGTCAACCTACCAAATACTACTCTACTTACGACTGATCACAAAGCAGCAAATGACTGTGGATGGTGCTGTATGTTAGCTAAAAAGCATGTAACTTCTTTTATTCACCCTTATTTGAAGACAAAGATGATTTAACAGTTCAAATAATCAGTTTTTAAATTTCAAGCCTCAAGAGCAATGACACAATGCTACCTAGGGGTGGGCATAAAATCCGAAAAATCGAATTCCGAACCGAACCGAATTAATTCGGTATTTCGGTTTTCGGTATTTCGGTATTTCGGTCTAATTCGGTACATAAATTTCGGTATTTCGGTATTTTGGTTCGGTACACGGTATTGGATTTTTGATATTTACCGAAATACCGATTTTTTTTTTTTTTTTTTTTTTTTTTTTTTT
>ML420308.1:30670-132032 GCA_005239525.1 Nicotiana knightiana
TTGGATCACGCTCATTTCGGTTGTATGTATTTCAATTGATAAATGCTTCCGCCTCTATTTTAAATAAGTTAACTGTAAAACTTTGGGAAACATGTGGGGTTGGTACGTTAATAAGAAAAACTTCACTAGTAAGCAACCGTTGGTTTGCCTGACCCCGGTGTTGGGCGACATCACGAACCGCGTGGGATTTTGGGTCATGACAACGTGGTTTCAGAGCACTAGGTTCACGTAAGTCTCACGAGTCACGGGCGAACCCAGTAGAGTCTTGCGGATCGGTACGGAGACGTCTGTACGTATCTTCAGGAGGCTACAGGGTGTTAGGAAACCTCTATTTGTCCTTACTCTATCGTGCAGCCTATGATTTACTAAATTCATTCTTCTATTCTCTCACAGATGGTGAGGACGCGTGCATCTCATGTTCCTGATATGGGAGAGGCTGCTACCCCTGCCGTTCGAGGCCATGGTAGGGGCAGGGGTAGGGCACCTGCGCATGGTAGGGGACGAGGGCGTTCCAGAGCTATACCAGTCGCACCACTAGAGGACCCTACTTTAGAGGAGTATTATGAGGTGCCTCTAGTAGCTCCTGCTCCAGCAGATTTTATGACGGCGCCAGGCTTCCAGGAGGTCATGGGCCGTATGTTGAGATTCATGGACACCATGTCCCAGGGAGGCCTACTTCCAGCAGATCATACCACTTCCCAAGCGGGAGGGGGATCCCAGAACCCTACTGCTCAGGCCACAGGACAGGCAACAACAACACATCACACTCCGAGTACATCGCCCGTGGGTGGGGTTCAGCCTGTAGTAGCAGCGCCACAGCCCAGGCCAGTTATAGAGGGCGACCAGCAGAAGATCCTAGATAGATGGACCCGACTTCGCCCTCCAGTATTCGGGGGTGAGTGGGGTGAGGATGCTCATGACTTCATCAATAGGTGCAGGGACAGACTGCATAATATGAGGATCTTTGAGTTTCATGGGGTAGACTTCACTACATTTCAGCTAGAGGGCAGAGCTCGCCGCTGGTGGCAGTCATACATTCTCATTAGGCTAGTAAATTCTTCTCATGTCACCTGGAATCAGTTTACTCAGTTATTTCTGGACAGATATATCCCACCTTCTGAGAGGGAGGAGCTCCGGGGTCAGTTCGAGCAGGGGCAGATGCTTGTGAATGATTATGAGGCGAGATTTTTAGAGCTATCCAGCCATGATCTTATGATATTTCCCACTGATGCCGAGAGGGTGCAACGGTTCGTGGCAGGATTACATCCAGGTATTAGGACCTCTATGGCCAGAGAGGTAGAGATGGGTATGTCGTACCACCTTGTGGTCGAGATATCTCGACGGATTGAGGGATACCGATTGAGGAGCAGGGAGCAGGATCAGCAGGACAAGAGGGCCAGATTTACAGGTGATTTCAGGGGTGCTCCAGCTAGAGGCAGGGGTCAGTTTTGAGGTGGTCGGTCCAGCAGGCCTTCATATGAAGCACCTCCACTACCTCCCTGAGGTGTCTCAATTAGGCCCCAGTTTAGTGCCATGCCAGAGCGCTCCTATCGTCCTCCAGCTATTCAAAGTTCTCCCAGTGGTTATTCCAGTCATTAGAGATCCTTCGATCCTTATTTTAGTGCTATGGCTGAGGGCTCTCATCGCCCTCCGGCCATTCAGGATTCTTCTTCTTCGGGTCAGCAGGATATGTCATTTGTGAGATGTTATGAGTGCGGGGACCTAGGCCATGTGAAGAGGGCTTGTCCCCGGGTTCAGGGCAAGGCAGTACAATAGGGGTATCAGCCTATGAGTTCAGCACCAGTAGTCCGGCCACCTAGAGGTGGGGGACAGGTCGGCAGGGGTCGTCCTAGAGGTGGAGGCCAGTCGGGAGGAGGTCAGGCAACTCCTGTTCAGTCCGGTGGGGCTTAGTATTCAGGTGCTCTAGCCAGGTTCTATTCTATTCCATCCAGGTCAGATGCAGTGGCCTCAGACACCGTGATCATATGTATTATCTCAGTATGTGGTAGAGAGGCCTCAGTATTGTTTGATCCAGGGTCCACTTACTCATATGTTTCAGCCATATTTTCTCCTTTTATGGATGTTTCTCGTGTGTCCTTGGGATCTCCTATATATGTGTCCACTCATGTGGGTGATTCTGTGGTGGTAGACCGGGTGTATCGGTCTTGTGTGATCACCTTTTGTGGGTTTGAGACTAGAGCTAACCTTTTATTGCTCGACATGGTTGATTTTGAGGTTATTCTAGGCATGGATTGGCTATTTCCTTATCATGCCGTGCTTAATTGCCATGCCAAGACAGTTACTTTAGCCATGCCTGATTCACCTAGGCTGGAGTGGAGGGGTTCTTCAGTTAGCGCAGCCAGCCGGGTTATTTCATTCTTGAAGGCTCAACATATGGTCAAGAAAGGTTGTTTAGCCTATTTTGTTTATGTGCGGGACACCACCGCCGACTCTCCGACAATTGATTCCATGCCAGTTGTTCGAGAGTATGCCGATGTATTTCCTTTGGATCTTCCAGGCATGCCTCCGGACCGTGATATTGACTTCTGCATTGATTTAGCTCCAGATACTCAGCCTATATCCATTCTTCTGTATCGTATGGCTCTGAAGGAGTTGAAGGAGAAACTTGAGGAGTTGTTAGCTAAGGGGTTCATCAGACCGAGTGTATCGCCGTGGGGTACTCCAGTTCTTTGTGAAAAAGAAGGATGGGTCTATGCGGATGTGTATTGACTGCCGCCAGTTGAACAAGGTTACCATTAAGAACAAGTATCCCTTGCCGTGCATCGATGATTTTCTTGACCGATTGCAGGGTGCTCGTGTGTTTTCTAAGATTGATTTGAGATCAGGGTATCATCAGTTGAGGATTCGGGCTTCAGATGTTCCGAAGACTGCTTTTTGTACGAGATATGGCCGCTATGAGTTCTTGGTGATGTCCTTTGGCTTGACCAATGCCCCAGCAGCATTCATGGACTTGATGAATAGGGTGTTCAGGCCATATATTGATTCCTTCATCTTTGTCTTCATTGACGACATTTTGATTTACTCCCGTAGCCTAGGGAGCACGAGCAGTATTTGAGAGTTGTGCTCCAGACTTTGCGAGAACAGAAGCTATATGCTAAGTTCTCCAAGTGTGAGTTTTGGTTGGATTCGTGTCATTCTTGGGGAATATGGTATCCGGAAAGGGTATCAAGGTTGATCCTCAGAATATCGAGGAAGTTCAGAGTTGGTCGCGTCCTACTTTAGCTATAGAGATCAGGAGTTTTTGGGCCTAGCAGGTTATTATCGCTGACTTGTGGAGGGTTTCTCTTCTATTGTAGCTCCATTGACTAGATTGACTCAGAAAAATTCCCCATTTTGATGGTCTGATGACTGTGAGGCGAGCTTTCAGAAGTTCAAGACAGCATTGACCTCAGCGCCAGTTCTAGTATTGCCATCCGGTTCTGGGATGTACACAGTGTATTGCGATGCTTCACCCATTGTCTTGGGGTGTGTATTGATGTAAGAGGGGAGAGTTATTGCTTATGCTTCACGTCAGCTGAAGGTTCATGAGAATAATTACCTGTGCACAATTTGGAGTTGGCGGCGATTGTTCATGATCTTAAGATTTGGAGGCACTATTTGTATGGAGTGTCCTGTGAGGTTTATACAGACCGCCGTAGTTTGCAGCACTTGTTCAATTAGAAGGATCTTAATTTGAGGCAGCGCAGATGGCTTGAGTTTTTGAAGGATTATGATATCACCATTCTTTATCACCCGGGCACGGCTAATGTAGTGGCAGATGCTTTGAGCAGGAAGGCTGAGAGTTTGGGTAGCTTGGCTTATATTGCATCGGAGGAGAGACGTCTAGCCTTGGACATTCAGTCCCTAGACAATCGCCTGGTGATATTAGATATTTCAGAGCCTCTTCGAGTATTGGCACATGTGGTCGCTCAGTCTTCATTATTCGGAGAGATTAAGGCCCGACATTTCTATGATCCGTGCTTAGCAGAGCTTCGGGAGACAGTGGTTCAGGGTAGGGCCAAGGAGGTTTCTATTAGCAAGGATGGTGTTCTGAGACTTCAGGGCCGCTTATGTGTACCTAATGTTGATGGCCTGAGGGAGAGGATTCTAGAGGAGGCACATAGTTCTCGGTATTCTGTTCATCCTGGTGCTACGAAGATGTATCGTGATTTGAAGCAACATTATTGGTGGAGGAGAATGAAGAAGGACATTGTGGAGTATGTGACTAGGTGCCTTAATTGCCAGTAGTTTAAGTATGAGCACCAGCGGCCAGGAGGCCTACTTCAGCGGATGCCCATTCCTGAGTGGAAATGGGAGCGCATTTCTATAGACTTCGTGGTTGGGTTGCCTCGGACTGGGTGGAAGGTTGACGTGGTTTGGGTCATTGTGGATAGATTGACCAAATCGGCACATTTCATTCCAGTGGATACTACATATTCATCTGAGAGGTTGGCCCAGATCTACATTCGGGAGATAGTCCAGTTGCATGGTGGGTTGGTGTCCATTATATTAGATCGAGGTCCTCAGTTCACCTCACACTTCTAGAGAGCATTGCATAGTGAGTGGGCACCCAGATAGACCTCAGCACATCATTTCACCCTCAGACTGATGGTCAGTCAGAGTGTACAGTTCAGATATTGGAGGACATGCTCAGGGTATGTGTGATTGATATCGGGGGTCAGTGGGGCCAGTTCTTGCCTTTGGCCAAGTTTGCTTACAATAATAGTTATCAGTCCAACATTGAGATAGCACCATTTGAGGCTTTGTATGGTCGGCGATATCGTTCTCTTATCAGGTGGTTTGAGCCTGGCGAGGCTAAGTTATATGGCACCGAACTGGTGAGGGATGCCTTGGAGAGAGTGAAGTTGATTCAGGAGATGCTCCACACAACACAGTCCAGACAGAAGAGTTACGCGGATCAGAGGGCGCGTGATGTATCATTTATGGAAGGAGATAGGGTCCTGTTGAAAGTCTCGCCTATGAAGGGTATTATGAGGTTTGGGAAGAAGGGCAAGCTGAGCCCAAGGTTTATAGGCCCATTCAAGGTGTTGAGGCGAGTTGGGGAGGTTTTTTATGAGCTGGCCTTGCCTCCCAGTTTTTCATGTATCCATGCTTCGGAGGTACCACGCCGACTTCTCTCACGTGGTTGATTTCAACACTATTCAGTTGGATGAGAGGTTGGGCTACGAGGAAGGGCCATTTGCTATTATTGATAGACAGGACCGCCAATTGAGGTCCAAGAGAGTTTCTGCCGTAAAGGTCCAGTGGAGGGGCCAACCAGTTGAGAAGACGACCTGGGAGTCCGAGGAGGACATGCGGAGCAGTTATCCACACTTATTGAACACTTCAGGTATGATTCTAGACCCTTTCGAGGACGAACATTTATTTAAGAGGTGGAGAATGTAATGACCCGACCGGTCGTTTTGCGTTATCGGATCTCGTTCCCCTAAATGAAACTTCCCATAGCGGCTTTTTGTGATTTATGACTTGCGGGAACAGTTGGTCTGGGATTCGGAGGTGTTTAGAGTGCAATAGGAACAATTGGTTCCTTAAGGTTGGCCGTTACGGCCAAGTTTGACTTCGGTCAACATTTTGGGTAAACGACCCCGAAATCGAGTTTCGTCGGTTCCGATAGCTTCATGTGATGATTTCATACTTGGGCGTATGTTCGGATTGGGTTTCTGATGACCCGGGGGCATTTCGGCGCCCAATATAGAAATAAGAAGTTCCTTAAGTTCATATTTTGGTTTGGGATGTGTTTTTGTGTTATCAAGGTCCGAACGGAATTCAGAGACCGAGAATAATTTTTTTAAGTTAATTATGACTTGTCTGCAAAATTTGAGGTCATTCCGAGTATTATAGGCATGTTCGGCGCATTGAAGTGAATTATAGAATCTTAAGTTCTTAAGTTTGGTTCGATTTGGTTTTGGGGTTGAATTTTGAGTTTCGTTGTTGACTTTCACGTTCCAGAAGTTCGAGAGAGTCTGTATCATGAATATGGACTTGTCGGTGCTTTTGGGCAGGGTCTCGAGGGGCTCGGGTGAGTTTTGGACCCCCGGGAGCTAAGTTTGAAAAACCATATTTTTGTTGTCTGAATTCCTTCTTCGCGATCGCGGAAGGAGGTTGCGATCGCGGAGAATGAATTGGGCTGGGCTGCTGATTGCACTTTGCGACCGCAGATAACACTTCGCGATCGCGGAAGGTTGGGTCCTTGGCCTACGCGATCACATCCTCTTCCTCGCGTTCGCATAGAGTTAGATCGGGGCCAGGCATAATTGCCTTTTCGCGATCGCAGGACCTCCTCCACGTTCGCAGAGGTCTTGCCAGTTGGCTTTCGCGATTGCGGTTAAGGAATATCTGGGCAATTAATTTATATACGGGATTTGGTTCATTTTTCCCCATTTTTATCTTCTTCCTTGAGTTAGTGAGAGCTTCCAAGAGGGGTCACCCAACCTACTGCCAAGGTAAGTAAATTTCTTACTTATCACTAGTTTTAAACATAAATTCCTAGGTAATCTCTCTTTTAAAGTATCAAATTCATGAAAATTGGGTAGTACCTTTAGGGCTTTTTGAAGAACTTGTGAATTATCCGTTTAAGGCCATGAATTCAAGTATAAATCACATAATTATGATCCTTAGGCTTCGGGTTAGTGATTCCTTCGAGAATTTTTGGAATTCGAGCGTGCGGGCCCCAGGTTGGATTTTGGGAATTTCTCAAGAATGTTGAGTTATTGAAAGATTAGGATAATTTTCCCTATTTTGAGCATGCATTGATGTCATTGTACCGTATTTGGCTAGTAGCGAGTCCTCGGGTGTAGAGTTCGGAGATTCGGGCGCGTCCTTGATCCGAGGAGATACATTTGACACGAGGTGAGTCTCCTTCCTAACCTTGTAAGAGGGAATTGTCCCCATAGGTGTTATATATGCTGCGTGTAATTGTTTTGGGAGCTACGTGCATACCACGTGACGACAGTCTGTACGTAGCGACTATTTTATCATGTCGGGTAGCTTTAGGGCTCACGAGCATGCCATTACGTGCCTTATGTGTATATTTAGCCAAACTTTGAGTTGTTTATCATATTTGAACCAATATGCTTATTATCTCTAAACTAGTATGCTAAAACGGTAGAGAGTTGCCTCTGAAATTCCAGTGAATAGAACTTTGTTACAAGTATAGCCCCTACTAAGCTTATTGCTAAGTCCGGTATATATGTATTTAAATATTTATGTTATTATATATATGAGTCAGCACTCGAGTCGCAGGTATGATTCACGATCGAGGGGAGCTTTGTGTTAGTTATATATCTGAGTCAGCACTCGAGTCGCAGGTATGATTCGCGATCAATGGGAGCTTTATGTTAATTATATATATGAGTCAGCACTCGAGTCGCAGGTATGATTCGCGATCAAGGGGAGCTTTATGTTAATTATATATCTGAACCAGCACTCGAGTCGCAGGTATGATTCGCGATTGAGGGGAGGTTTATGCTAATTATATATATGAGTCAGCACTCGATTCGTAGGTGTGATTCGCGATCGAGGGGAGCTTTATGCTAATTATATATATGAGTCAGCAGTCGAGTCGTAGGTATGATTCGCGATCGAGAGGAGCTTTATGTTATTATATATGTATGCGTCAGCTCTCGAGTCGCAAGTATGATTCACGATCGATGGGAGCTTTATGTTAACTATATATATATATATATATATATATATATATGATTTTGTGTTTAGATATTTCCTTACGACTCAGACCGGTTGTCCTCACCCTGTATGCGTATACTTTAATTGTTATTAAATTTCATGAAATTTATCTGACAGATATTTGGAAAAAAGTGAAGTGGTAAATGTTTTATTTATCCTCAGTATTCTGCCTGGGTTTCAGTGTCTTACATATACATACTTGTTGCTTCACTGCCTTACATGCCTATTGTTTTTCGTTGATTTATAATGTTGGACCTTAGTGAGTTTCATGTCGACTTCTCATCACTACCTCTTCGAGGTTAGGCGGGATACTCGCTGGGTACATATATATATTTATTTACTCATGCTGCACTTTTGTACTTAACTGTACAAGTTCTGGGGCTAGTGTTTCTAGTTATCCGACCGGAGCTTGATGTATTCCGGACCTGACCCCATGGTGAGATGCCTCCCTTGGCGATTCCCAGCTATGCTATGGAGTTATCTTTTGTTTGTTCCTGTCTATATCCTTTCAGACAGCGGTACCTCTTGTATCTTCTCTTGTATATTCTACTTGTCACCCATTGACTTGTGACACTAGTTCCTGGCACACACGTAGTAGATTCTATTTTTGGGACTGTATATATATGTATTGGATCACGCTTATTTTGGTTGTATGTATTTAAATTGATAAATGCTTCCGCTTCTATTTTAAATAAGTTAAGTGTAAAACTTTAGGAAACATGTGGGGTTGGTACGTTAATAAGAAAAGCTTCACTAGCAACCGTTGGCTTACCTGACCCCGGTGTTGGGCGCCATCACGACCCGCGTGGGGTTTTGGGTCGTGACACTCACCCACTCACGACACATGAATTGCTCGAATCGGCATAATTTCATCCCTTAAGTGAATACAAGACAACACAAAGCTTCATCACATGATATTTGAGATTCTAAGTGAGCACAAAGTCAAAGAGCGAGCCTCGATTTCAAAAGAATGACTAACTGTTTATTTACAAAATTTGAAGGGTGCAATTTATTCAACAAAAACTTATCACATGCTTGAAGCTAGAAAAAAGCACCAAACAAGCCAAAACATTTTATGCTACCACCATGGTTCTACTATGACACCCTTGGAAAAGAACCCTACAAAGAAAAACCAAGGGGAATTCATTGCTATATATAAATCTACACTATTAAGACTAAGAGTTTATATACAAGTTGCAAAGGTTGACTACCCTACCCCCAACTGAAGATCATGCACTGTCCCCAATGAATCGATAAAGTAAGAGCAAAGTGTAGGGGCTTCCTGGGGCGCACTAGGCGCTTGGATGGGTTGGAACATCCGAGGCGGCCGTGGGGTCGGAAGCTGATATTGTGGAGGCAGTGGGTGGAGACTCTGACTGGATAGTGGTGTCCGAGACCAAAGTAGGGAGCTCCGCCAGTTGCAGAGCTGTATCCTAGACCTGGGAGCTGCTGGCCTCACCCGATGATGACTGTGTGGTCGTGGTAGTAGCTTTGGCGACCATATCTGCAAGGAAGTGTGTGATAGCTGTCTACACATCTTCCTCCTCCTCACCTAGTTCCTCTGTAGACACAAAAACCTATTTGCCTCTATTGTCCCTCTGATCATCACCCTCCTCAAGGACCCCATCCTCATCAGTTTCCTCATCAGACTCTTTGGATTCCTCATCTGAATGATCATTGGTGTGTGCAACAGGACCCGGAGCTTGTGAGATGTCAGTACCATGTAAGGGTGGCAAGTGGGCCAATCCGAGATCGTGACCAGCCTAGGATCAAGGGCCAAATGGGCTAGGACCATTAAGACCGATATTCGTGGGCTTGGTCCGGTCTCGTGGGCTGGTTCAATAGTTAGGGACCGCTAGGACCGGGGTCGGGACTGGACCGGTCCCTGGCGGGCCAAACAGTACCAACGGTAAAAAAATCGGGTCTCATCCCTTCGATTCCTCGCTGCATACTTCAATGAGAAAGGAAAAGAGCTTTGTTGCGTGCTTCTTCGGGTGTGGTTGCAAGATCTCGCTTTCAGTTCGAAAATGTGTACGTAGCTTCCTCAAATTTTAAAAGAATATGGCTATTAATTAAAAAAACAGCCGTTGGGATGTCAATAATAGTCGTTGGCTATATAGAAAATAGCCATTTAATCCCCTCAACTTTGTTTTAATTCCAAACTTCTTATAATTACACCTTTTCCTATTTTCAACTATAAATACCCCCTCATTCTTTCATTTTTCTTATAAAATAAATACCAATCTATCACAATCTCTCTCTAATTTTCTTCTATACTTGATACTATTACTTACTATTGTTACAATTTTTGAAAAAAATGTGAAGTTGGTGAATTGAAGTATTCAAGTCTTCAACGATAATCAATTTTCAACGAGTTGTTTGCCAGTTCAGTAAACTCGTTTCAACTCTTAAGTCTTAATATTATAGTTTTTGTTTATTTTATTTATTTGCTATTACTTGATTAATTAAGATGGCTTTCTAAAGAAATTATTTTTCCAAAAATAAGAATAAGGGAAAATCCAAGAGTGGTGAATCTAGTGGTAATGTTGTTCCTCCTCCCCTTCCCCCGACTCCCCGAACCAAACCCCAATCCTTCCTACACCTGCTATTCTTGATACCTATAATAGTTTATTATAATTTATCGATAGTCAATTTTACCATAATTTCACTCTGTGAACAATAAGACCATGAATTAATGGATGCTCTTTATTCTAATAATTATATTACTATTGATGAAATGATTATGAGGAAATTGATCTTGATGAAACTCAACCGGATGATGATACACCCACTAGTCCTGCTGCTGATGTTAAACCAACTAGTGATAACCCTGCTAATCCAAATGATGCCCCATATGATAGTCCTGTTACTGCCCCTACTTTTTCTAGACAACGTACCAAACGGACGGAAACATCTCCTGTTTGGCCGTTTTTTACTCAACTAGTTCCAGATAATAAGGCTAAGTGTAAAAATTGTGGTCAGGAGTTAGCTTTTAAATATTTTGAATCGTGGAGGGGGGGGGGCGTGAACTTTGGCTAGACACATAAAACAACAGCCTCAAGATAGAGTAAGATATCTTCGTATGAAAGCTTTAGCTGAGGGGAAAAGTGTACCTAGTAATACTCATGTTGACCCTAGTACCGGTTCAAATCAAATTTCAACCGGAAATTAACACTGTTACCGCTAGTATTTTATATTATGATCCAAAAAAGATCGGGAAGAATTGGAAAAAATGGTAACTGTTATGTGCTTACCTTATAGTTTTCCTTCTGACCCTAACTTTGTGCATTATATTAGAAATTGTTTTAATCCTACATATAAAGGTTTTCCTCGCACAACCATCAAGAGCGATATTTATAAATATAAGCATGAATATGAACGATATTTGTGTTATTTACTTACTCATATAAATTGTCGTGTTGCTATTACACTTATATTGGTAGAAGTGGTAATGACTTTGATTACCTTACTGTTACCATTCATTGGATTGATAAGGAATGGATCATGCAAAAGGGAATAATTGCTTATAGAATAATTAATTCACATCACATATGGCAGTTTATTGCTAGCACAGTTACTAAAATTTCTAGATATTTTTGCATTAGTAATTAAATAATGTCAGTTTGAATAGATAATGGTAATAGTAACACAAATGTTGTAGCCTTTCTTACCACTACGCTAAATCCTGCATTTAGTAATATTTTTCATGCTAGATGTATTTTTCATATTTACCATATAATTATGGGTGATAGTATGAGAATTTTAAATATTGAAATTGAAGATGATGAGTTGGCTAGACTTCCGAAATCAATAGCCTCAACTAGAATAAATTCTCAAACTATTTATAATGCTTATTAAGTTGCATTAAATCATTCTAGACCAAATGTTCCAACTCCTTCTTCTTCTGATTCTCAATCATCTAAAAGAACTGTGGGAGTAAGAGCACTTAGTGCTTGGGCGGGATTTAGGGGTTCTCAAGGTTCTAGTAGTAATAATTTTTCACAACTAAATGATCTTAAAATTTATTTGTCGCAGCAAATTGAGGAAGTGAATCCCGACGGCTCCTTTAATCTTTTGCAATGGTGGAATGACAAAGAAAAACACTTTTCAGTTCTTTCAAGGATGGCTTGAGATATTTTAACTAATCAAGCTTCAACACTGGCATCAGAGAGCGGTTTCAGTCAAGCAAGACTTCAACTCGGTGATTATAGAGCGTCTATGAGGGAGAGCTTGGAAAAATCAGTACTTTTCAGAGATTGGATCCGTTCGGAAACAAGAAATTTTGGACTTGCTGAATCACAACCAGAGGAGACGAAGCTTATGAAGAAATGCTAGCTGAACTTATGGAGGATGCTGCTTTGCCCGGCAATGGAAGCGGGAATCACCAAGCTAAATTTACTCCACCACCAACGAAAATTCCTCCGAACCTTGAAATATTTACGAAGTTTGTAAGAGATACCATGTAACTTGTATGAACAAAAATTAGTATGTATTATGTAACTTGTATTTTGGCACATCATGGTTAGTTTCTTTTTCTTCTGAATGGTGGTATTAGCACCTTTTTATGTTCATTCCATGGGGGGAAGGAAGACTAAGAAAGATATTTTCATATTTTTTTAATGCTATAATAAAATTACAAGGCATTGCTTTCAATCTCTTTAAAATATTCTTGTCTTTAAATTTGAATTAAAAAAATTAGGTCACAATTCTATAATAAAATTTACAAGACATTGCCTTAGGTATATTTTTAACATCTTTTTGTATCTAATTTCTATTTAATTTAAAAAAAAAAAAAAAATTAGCCATTGGGCCCACATAGCCCAGTCCCGACCTGATCCATTTAGCTCGGGACCATGAGTTCGTGGGCCCAGTCTTGTACCGGTTCTTACATAAAGATCGTTTGGTCCGGGACCAGATGGCCCTTTTATTTTGGGACTGGGACCATTTGGACCGACCCACTTGGCCCGTTTAGGGACTTGACCGGACCACTTGTCACTCTAGTACCATGTGCCTCCTCAGTTGGCACGAGGTTTGTGAAATCCAAATCAAGGCTTGGTACATGGGAGGTGCTAGTTCCCTGCTCCCCTTCCACAAGAAGAAGTGTGGTCAAATCAAACTCCAGTGTTTGTATCTTTTGAAGCTCTGATTTGAGTTCAACTACATCCTTTTTGAGTTGAGGAATGTCTCCAGCTCCACCTCGCTCAACCTTCTCAAGGAGAGCCTCAGAGTGCTTGAGTCGATCCTCATATGATAGATGTTTCTTTTGAAGATCACTTACTGAGGTTTGGATCGGGGCCAATGCTTGTCTGATGAGCTATGAAAGTTCTTTTGTCAACTTGTCTACTTTGGCATTAGCAGGTTGTGCCAGTAGATCAAGCTAGGAAAATGCAGGCAGTGAGACATGTGGTGCTGTAGTGGCTGGTCTAGGAGTGGATACGGAGGTAGCTAGTGCAGAAGAAGTCTTTGCAACCGATGAGGCAACATGTGCTACTGAAGCTGACGAGGCCGGAGTGGGAGTGAGTGATTGCTCTGGTGGATCTTCGACCACTTTATCTGCAACATCATTGATCCAAGGGATGTCAATGTCCTGAACAACCTTTTCTATGTGATCACGTTTGGGGAACGGAGGAACCTCCGCGTCTTTACACAAGGCATGGATTAAGCATGGAAAAGGGAGCGAGGTTTTTTATGGTTAGCCCAAATCCCGATCTCAAGGAATATAAGAGTTCGCACATCAATCTTGATACCCGACATGATGCAAGCCGTGAGGATCGCCTTCTCGATACTAATGTTTGTCTCATTTCTCGAAGGCATTATACGAGAACAGACAAAACTTAGCCAATACTAGCCTTCTTGGTAAGATCCCTCTTGTGAATCTTCTGGCGCGATGCAATCTAGGGTGGAGTTCATTTCACTATTACCGAGGCTACCCAAGCACGCTCAGTTTCCTTATTTGCAATATTGGCGTCAAATTTTTCCATGCTTGTCTCGTATTCATCGAAATATAAATAATTGATTGATGGGGAATCACAGAGTATTTCAACTCCTCGGACTATGACAAAGTCCAAGAATCTACGATTTCTATTTTGTTCTGATTTCCTGGATGCAACATATGCATCATAAAATTTCCTAACGAGCGTCTCGTTGTATTCCTCCGAAACCTGAGTAAAGAACTTCCATACCCTCTTTTTGATGTTTTATAGAACATAGGGGTAGTGTTCTTTTAATCCATTCAACCTCAGCTACTTTTCTTTGAGGATCTTTCTTTTTGCTAGGCCATCTCTGTAGAGAGTCCAACAGCCGAAGATCCGAAACCTGAGATCCTCACCACTCTTTCGACGTGCTTCGACATGGAGGTCAACTGGTGGCACAAGGTCAATAGCTGACTCCTCCTCTTCAAACTAGGAGGAATGCTCAGATAAATTTCTTAATGTGTTAGGCAGTTTGCATTGGGATTGCGGGCTTATAGCAACATTCAGTATCTTTCCTCAAGTGGTGGGTGTTCATGATGCAAGGGATTTATTTGGTGCCATTCTTGTCAATTAACGAGAGTGAGTACATGATATGGAATGTGTAACATATGGAAGAAAAATGAGAGACAAATAATGTACCGAGACCAATTATGCGATCTTAGAATAACTCTGCGAGCCGCAAACCATAACGCAGTTTACAACCATCAGAAACAAAACAAATTATGTGATCTGCAGAAGTGGTCGCAGATCAAATGTGCAACCACAGAAGCATTTTGTACTTTAGATTTAGCCTTTTTTTCCTGCTTGTGTCTGTGACCATTCCGCAAACCATTTCTGCGGCCGCAAAATCAACCTCTTATGGGCTTTTAGAACACTTGCAACATACAAACTGCGATGAGTCTGCGGATCGCAAACCAGTTATGTGGACCGCAAATATCATCGTCCCTACCCAAAAATGTTCTCACAGGCAACCTTTATGCACACTCAATACCAAATGCACAAGCACACACTCAACATCAGAACGATCTCCAATGCAAATTTTCACAAATTTCCAACCCTTTATTCTATTCAGACCTCCTAATTCCAACCCCCAAATTTTGATTTAACCCCACATACATTTTCCCCCAGCATTGATTTCCAGTACAAGAACTCACAAATGATTACCCACATCAAGAAGTTGGGTAGATAGAGGAAGGTACATGGATGAGAGAGGAAATTTAGGAAAGTGAAAATAAATGGCACTCTTTAAATGGACTGAGCAAGAGAAGTGTTAGAAGGGTACATACCAGATATAAGAATATCGAGCAAGCCACGTTGGTGTGAATTGTGAGCAAGGTGATCCCTTCTCTTTCAATTTCATTTTTTTTCTTCTTTTAGTTTTTTTTTTTTGTGTTTTTCTTTGGTCTTTTGTTTTCATGTCTGGGTGCGTGAAATTAGAGAAGATAGAGGGAAAGGGGAGAGAGATAAGAGTTTAATACCTGAGGGTTCTACAGAAAATGTACACCACATAACACATTATGCGGCCACATACGTGTTTTGCGATGGATTAGTACCTGGGTGGTCTGCAACTTATGTGCGATAGGTTATGCGATCACAATATGATTCTGCGGGCTGAAAAAGTTAATATTTCTCCGCATTTTTAAGGCCCAATTTGACTGGTGTTCTTCTTGTGTCTGCAACCATTATGCTATCCGCATGCCATTTATGCGGCCAAATATGTTACCGCAGAACAGCAACTGAATCCATCTTGCTTTCCTTCATTTTCCCTCTGCCTTTGCATCCTATTTCTTTGTATTATGGGTAGTTGACAACTAAGGATTTTGACTGCTTATTTGCTCTCTTTTTACTTGTATTTTAGCTTTAAAATGATTATAGGTATTCCCGAGAACTAATGAAATGTGCTTTCTTGCTGGAATATTGGGAAACAAGCCAAATAAGTGAAAATCAACTCAAAAAGGAGTAAAATTAGACAAGGCCCGAAACAAGGCAAAAAAGGGCACAATGTGGACCGCACAATATTGTGTGCGACTGCAAAATCTGAATGAGCACTAATAATATTTCCTCACACAGTGCGGACCGCACAATTATTGTGCGGCTGCAAAAAACAAGCTTCATAGAACATGCATTTTAGGAGATTAAAAATGTGCGGACCGCACTATTATTGTGCGGCCGCACTCATAATTGTGCGACCCCCAAAAGACCAGAATCAGAGAGTTATGGTTTCGGAAGATTGAAAATGTGCGGACCACACTATTATTGTGCGGCCGCAGGAGGCTAAAGTGCAGCTGCACTCATAAATGTGCGGTATGTATAATGAAGGCCAGTTCCAGTCCAAGTTCAAGTGTGTGGCCGCATCTCAGTTTTATTCGACCGCAGAAAGCCTAATTGACCAATCAATCTTAACATGTGGACCGCACAACCTCCGCAGGGGAATTTTTGTCAGATATTTTCAACTTAGTATATATAGAACTTTTTGTCATTTTTAGGTAAAATTGTGTAAGTTGCGAGCACCTGAGCCGTTTTTATTTACTGTAACGGGTAACATTGTACTAGATTAGCTTTTAAACATCAGATTTTCTCTCCTTAATCATTTATCTTAGTTTCTTGTTTAATTTGTTCATTTTCCATGAGTAGCTAAACCCTTATCTAGGGTTGTGACCCAACCCTATTATGGGTACTTAATGGTTAATTGATTTAGGGCTTATATGATTGGGTTTATGATATCTAGCCTAGTGCTTGCTTGATATTTGAGAATTGATGGTTGTAAACATTGATTCCTGCCTATTTGACTTAATCTCTACTTGAGAAAGAGATACTAAGTCTAGGAAAACTTGGCTAACTAGGAATTGGGTGAACTGAAGAAATTGATAGCCCCAATTAACGGGTCGAACCTAGAGATAATAAGACCCGACTAGAGCACTTATCACTTGCTTTGTGAAATACCCATTTGGACTTGAGAAAGCTAAATCGGGAAAAATCACTCAATCTACCGAGAGGTATAAAGTGATTGCTATATTGTATCCCGATAAGCCAAACATGCCCTAAAGATCTAAATCTGTTAGGTAACCAACTAGGCGGAAGTCACAACCCTAGATCTTTCATAACTTGAAAAACAACCAAAACAAAAATATTGTCTCCTAGCTTTGCAATTACAATTAAATGTTCAAAAGTAGAAGTAGAAACAACAAATCAAGAATGTGGAAGTGTAATCTAGGGTACATCATACATTTACACTAGGTGTATACCTAATCCAAAAATCTAGCTCCCTGTGGATTCGACCCCGACTTGCATTGGGGGTTTGTATTATTGCTTCGACCACCTCACAACGTAAATTTGTGGTGTGAGTTTAGAAGAGATCAAATTTTTGGTGCCGTTGGCGGGAGTTAAACGGATTTAACTATATATCTAGGTTTTTGTGTGATTTGTCTCCATTTCTTTCCGAGTCACTAATTTTGTTTTTGAATTGCTTATACGTATGAGAATGGCTCTCAACAATGAGCCCATCGGGAACTTGCCATTGGGGGAGGAAGTGGACGATGATAAAAGAGATGAGGTTCTCCCTGAACCTCAAGCAAATAGGTGGATCGGCCGCCTCATGATAATGTTACCGTCCCTCCCCCACCTCCACCAAGAGAGGCAACACATCAGGTGTTACCAAACGAGGGTTATGCAAGTGTTATAGTCCCGCCCTGTATTAGGGCGGGCAACTTCCAAATTACCACGTGATGCTCACACTACTTGAGCAACGGGGATTCTTTATCGGGGATCCAAGGCAGAATACTTACAAGCATCTAAAAGGGTTCGTCGATACTTGTTGAGGAACAAGCAAACCAATGTTTTTGAGGATGCGCTATGGTTGAGGCTATTTCCCTTTTCTCTACGGGGAAAGGCATTGGACTGGTTAGAGAGATTGCCCAATCATTGCATCCATACATGGGATGAGTTGGCGGAAATTTTATTGCCATATTCTTCTCTTTGGGGCACATGGCTACACTACCAGATGAGATTCTAGCGTTCAAGAAAGAACCCAATGAGTCATTGCATGAGATTGTAAAGATATCGTACCATGGTTAAAGAGTGCCTGAATAATGATATGACCGAGCCATGATCCAACAAACCTTCTATAGGAGAATCAATATCAACTCACTGGCGGGAACTTCATGAACATGCCTTACGCCGAAGCTTGTGAAATTTTGGATGAGATGGAGGATACCTCGTCGGCATGGAAAAGTAGGGCCAATGTTCCTCAAGGTGACCCAAATGTCATTCACCTACACAAGGAGCTACATGATCATGGGCAAGCTATTGCCGAGTTGACGACCACAATGAATCAATTGGCCAAAGCTCAGCTTCAACAAGTTCAAGGGCCGAAACAAGTGAATGCGATGGAAGGTGTGAATATGATGATGAACAAGAGACCGACAAAAAGGTCAACAAGGGCATAGCTGTCCGAAAAAATTCATGCAAGATGATAGTGGGTAGGACCAAGGTGATTCGTTCAATGAGCAATAAGAAGAAGTGCAATATGTCAACAATTATCAAGGCCAAAGAAACAATTCTCAAGGGAAAAATTAACAACAATGGTGATCAGAAGGAAATCAAGGAAATTGGAACAACCAAGGCCACCAAGGAAATTGGAGTGGTGGTAACAACAATCAAGGTAATTGGGGAAATAACAATAATCAAGGAAATTTGAGTAATCAAGCTAACCAAGGCAATTGGGGAGTCAATAATCAAGACAATTGGGGTGGAAACAATCAAAGAAATTGGGGAAGAAACAATCAATGGGGTTGGAACAATAATAACAAAGGGAATCGGGGTTCGGGCTTTCAAAGACCCCCGATGTACCAACAACCAAGCAACCTGCCTCCATATCCGTCTCAAGGTTCTAGTTCTTCCAATAATGAAATGGGACATATTGAGAATATGTTCAAACAAATGATAAAGAAAATGCCGACTCCGATGCTCAAATAGCCTGCCACAACACTTCAATCTGAAATTTGGAAGTTCAATTGGGGGCAAATCTCGCAAGCTTTAAGCACAAGTCCTAAGGAGGCACTACCTAGTGATATGGTGGTGAACCCGAAGGGTGGGAACAATACGGGACATGCCATGACTGTAACCACGAGGAGTGGAAGAGGTGGAGATGCAACCACCTCCAATCAAAGAAGAATTTTGGATGATGAGGTGTTGGTTTAAGAAGATAAAACTCCAAGTAATGTGGTTCAAGCTAATGAAGAAGTGAGAATTCACATTGAGGAAAGTGTGGAGGAGACCCAAGAAGAAGTGAACTTGTCTAGGGAGCACGAGATTAACATACCGGAACCGGTTGTGCCAAAGGTCAAAGTGTAATGACCCGACTGGTCATTTTGAGCTCTAGCACATCAATAAGTAGTTTGAGGTCATGAGCAGCTATGTTTCTGGTATTATGACTTGTAGGTGTGGTCGGAATGGAATTTCAGGAAGTTTAGAGTTAATTTGGAAAGCAAATTCTCATTTTGGAAGCCTTAAGTTGGAGAAATTGACTAAGATTGGGATTTTGAGTAAATGACCTCAGAATCAGGATTTGAAGGTTCTAGTAGGTTCGTATGATGATTTCGAACTTGGGCGTATGTCCAGATCGGGTTTTGGAAAACCCGGGAGCCTTTCGGCGTATATTTTGGAAGTTAATGTTTTAGAAGGATTTCATAAATTTGGGTTGGAAAGCATTTCAAAGTTATTGATGTCCGTTTGGGATTCTGAGACTGGGAATATCTTCGTATGGTGATTCTGGAGTTGGGAGCGCAATCGGAAGGGAATTCGGATGTCCGTAGGTTATTTTGAATTCATTTGGCTAAAGATAGAAAATTTAAAGGTTTTTGAGAAATCCGACCAGAAGTGGAAATTTTGATATCGGGGTCTGAATGCGATTCCGAAAGTTGGAACAGGTCTGTAATATTGAATATGACTTGTGTGCAAAGTTTGGGGTTAATCGGTTATGATTTTATAGGTTTCGGCATCGGATGTAGAAGTTGGAAATTTCAAGTTCATAAAGTTTAAATTTTAGTGCGATTCATGATTTCCCATTGTTTGATGTGATTTGAGGCCTCGATCAAGTCCGCATTATGTTTTGGAACAGGTTGGTGTAATTGGATGGGGTCGCGGGGGCCTCGGGCGGATTCTAGGTGGTTAACGGATCAAGTTTGTAGTTTGAAGAAGTGCTGAGATTGCTATCATCTGGTGTGACCGCACCTGCAAGGCTTTGGCCGCAGGTGTGGCTTTGGCGCTGCAGGTGCGAGTTTTGGATGGAGATGAGGAAGCCGCAGGTGCGGGAGTTTGGGCGCACCTGCAGGAGCGCATGTGCGAAGGTTGGATCGCAGGTGCGGAATTGAGGCCTGGGCAGAATGTTTTAAAACAGGAATTTTGACAATTCTCCTCCTATTTTAAATTGTTATGGGTGATTGTGGAGAGCTTCAAGGAGGGATTTTCATCAAGGATCACAAGGTAAGTTATCCCAACTCTTTAACTTAAATGCATGGTCTAGGTACAGATTTAAGTATGGGAATTATTGGAAAATATGGAATTTTGAAGAAGACCTAGAATTTGGATTTTTGGACTTTTACCATGAATTTAAGCATGAAAACTAGAGTAAATTGTATATTTGAGTAAGTAAAGCTATGGGTAGAATTTATGTTCGAGAAATTTCGGAACCCGGGTACGTGGGCCCGAGGGCATTTTGGTTAACTTTTCGAGCGGAGTTGGGAACTTATATAATTTGAATTGTAAGTATTAGAGTGAATTTTTATTGGTTTTCCCGCTATTTGAATAGTTTTGGGGCGTTTTGCATCAATTGGAGTCGTCGGAAGGGCTTGGACGCCGGTTATGGAATTTTCGAGCGAGGTAAGTCTCCTTTCTAACTTTGTGAGGGGGAATTGTCCACCGTAGGTGAACTAATGAATACATGCTATTAATCACGGGGACTACGTGCACACGAGGTGACGGGATTCCGTGCATAGCTACTAATATGCTTATGTCCGGGTAGTCTAGGACCCACTAGCATGCCTTACTTGTTGTACTTGTGATATTGCCAGTAATATTAGACCGCTAATATGATCGAAATAGTAATTGAATACCTAAGAAGACTAGAGTTCATTTTCCTAATCATCTAGAAAGAGAATTTATTCTTCCTTGCGTAATTGTGTTCCTGCCAGATTTGTAATATTTGAAAACCTCGTCATACGTGGCAAATGAATTCCCAGAAATGATTTATATACTATCTTCATGTTCACCTAAAGAGAATTTTATCATTTTCTTGAGAAGCTATTTTCTTGATAAAAATGCGGGTTTATTATGTGAATACGTGTACATATGAGCACTTGAGTCGCATGTATGATTTGTGAGGAGGTTAGCCTTATTATTATTATGTTGACCACGTCGCATGATCGATTCGCGAGCGGGGAAAACATATGCATCTATGGTTCGAGCAGTTCGACCCTCGGCAGTGCAAAATTTATGTTTATGTTGGTCAGGGCCGTCGACCCTCGGCATTTCCTGCGCATGATACATGCATACTATATACCATATGTGACTTGAACTGTCAAATGGTCTCGGAGATTTAAATTGTTAAATGAAATGACAAAGATTTAAAGTGTTAAATGTGGAAGGAGTTGATATTGTTTATTCATGATTTTAATAAATTGCCTATGACATTCATGCTTAGTGTCTCACTTGATTATACTAAATTTACTTATAGAAAGTGTCTAATTCGACAACCCATCACTACCTCTCTCAAGTTAGGCGGGATACTTACTGAGTACACGTTATTTTCGTACTCATGCTACACTTGTTGTGCATTTTGTTGCCGGGTACCTTCATAGCAATATGGCTGACTTGGAGACTTAGACGAGCTGCATCACTCGAAGACGACCCACAGTCGGCAGAGTCTTCCTCTATGTATTGTATTTTCATTTTTATTCCTTGTCCAATTTGTACTTCGGACAAGCTTTGTAGAATTTGTAAAATTCTTAGAAATTGCTCATGTACTTGTGTCACCGGGTTCTGGGATGTGTTGGGATGTACTTTATTAAAATGGAGTATTGGACTGTTATTTTTACTTAATTGATATTATTTAGTTGTTACGTGTTAAAGTGAAAGGTAATGATTTCAAAAATACTAAAACAGGAAATTTAGCTTAACTATTTAATGATTGGCTTGCCTGATAGCAGTGTCCGGCGCCATCATGACCTTATGGATTTTGGGTCGTGACAACATGGTATCGGAGCTCTAGGTTACCTTATATTTCACGATTCATGAGCAAGTCTAGTAGAGTCTTGCAGATCGGTACGGAGACGTCTGTACTTATCTTCGAGAGGCTACAGGGCTCTTAGGAGTACTTCCTTTATTGATTCCTCATCGTGCGATTTGATTCCTCCGAGGCTTATGCCTACGTTTCTTCCTACTCAATCTTACGCATCGCGAAGCGTTTTCTATGAATCAGGAATTTGAGGAATCGAAATGGTGCTATGGGTGTGGTGCGGGATGTTTCTCCCTGTGAAGTTGATTAAGGCTATTGTCGTTGCTCAGCGGAAGAGTAATATGTTGTTTCAGCCAGTAGCTGTGATGCTGAGGACTTGAGGTTATGTTCAGGCAGTGATGATGTTTACGATTGGTTATCGCGCGATGTATATATGATGATAGAATGTTTGCCCATATGTTGGGGGTGATGAATGTCTTGAAGGGAGGTCTTCTCAGGGCGTGATTTTGAGATTTCAACATTTTAGTTCCGGCAGAGGAAAGGAATTTGGACTTTAAATGGTAAGGTTTTGGATTGATAAAGCAGTAAGACTTGGTGTTTTCAAGTGAGGTGGGATATGCACCTATGATGTGATGTCGTCGTCACTGATCGAATGGAATATGTTAAGTTTATCGGTGCTATGGTTACTTCGGTTGCATGGGGTCAGAGTATTGTGAAGAAGTAGCTGTCAGAGACCGTGAGGTACGGTGGTTCAGTACTGGATAAGTGTCGATAATGAAGGCAGCTCGAGATAGATGATCTTCAGAGAGCTTGAAGTCGTGACGAACTGCTAGATTAAGAACTCCAGAGAATGATATTGAATTGAGGCAACAATTGGGCATCATACGATGAAGGATGATATGTGAAAAGTGCTAGGCGGTGGTTCCCTTTCTAAAAGGGCAGGTGTAAGGAACAAGAGTCGGGTAGTTGTTTAAAGGAATGAGTTTAACAAGTGGGAGAGTTGCAGCGTAGAACAGGAGTTCAGTGGTAAGACAACTGCCTATTTTGAGGGAAAGTTTGAGAGTTTTAGTGGATAGTGATTGGTTCCACGAGCTTAAGTTGAAATGTGGGTTATTTCGGCGGAAGGTTGGATACAACAGAGAGGAGTTGTTAGGAATGAAGAAGGAAACAATGTGGTGGTGAATTTGAAGATATTGTAGCGCATTTAGTAGATGTCCATGAGGAGCGGGCAGACTGGTAAAGTTGGTGAATGAGAGCAGGCTTAGGATGGGGTATTGATGTTGTAGAGAGTGTGCATTTCAGCGTCGTTAGGTGTCAGTTGGTGATTTCCACAGGTGGGTTATCTCCAGTGGGTAGGTTAGCGGTTTCATGGTGGGCATGTTTCTGCGAGGGATTCTGGTGGCTATTTGGTAGGAGGCCGAATGTGTGAATGGTGCTAGAGAATTTGAATATTTAGGGAATGCTGACAGGGGAATTCGGAAGAATTGGATGGATTGGTTAAGCAAAATCATTCTAACAAAGGAGAAAGGATGTCAGCAGGGTCTAGAGTGGTGCAAGGAGTAGCTCGGGCTAAGTGGGGGAGTCCCAACACTTGCAATTGGGTTGTAGGATTTTATTCTCATGGGGTGGCGGATTGTCGGTGTAATGGCAAGCTATTGCAGCTAGGGAAAAGAGTAAAATGGTGATTGTGTGTGGGATTTGACGAATGTGTGCAAAAGTTGGCCCTATTGGACCAGGGTTAGGCTTTGGAGGATTCAGAATTTGTGCTTAATGCATAGGCGAGTTGTAAGGGTAGTGACTCAGTCACGTACTTCATTGAGAGGATGTTCATGTGCTAGAAGAGCCTTGGAGTTGATTGTATTCGGGGCCAGTCAGAGTGGGTGACTCTCAATAGTGGTCCTAGCAAACTCGAAGGTTAATAATGCAGTGTTTAAGGGTTTCAGGCAGCAATATGATTAAGAATCGAGTTTTTGCAGTATAATTTCTGAGAAAGGGAAAATAGTTGGATTGTTCTATGATATTTTTCAACGTGCAAGATAGTGTTGGGGGAGTGAGAGAAGTAAACTCTGGGCCGTAGAAAGATTAGCTGAAGGGTATGAGATGGTTTGTGGGATTGAGATAGCATGGTCTCATGATTCAAGGACACTCGAATGAGTGAGTATTGAGTTTGTTATGAGTTGAATGGGGTTACTATTGTTTCTGAGGTGATTAAGGATGATTAAAAGAAGATAGATTGGTTATCCATGGTTGGAATGGCACATGTGCGACAGTGATCAGTTTCTTTAATGTGGTTAAGTTATGCATGTGGTTTGTGCCGGTGTGTGCGAGGCTTGTTGGCCGCCGTAATGGATTTATTTGGAAGCATTCATGTATTATGGCTTGTCAGGTATAGGCGGATCCCAGAAAGATCATGGGGGTATAGACTATTCCCTGAGGATTTGCCTGTTTTGTGATTATGAGAATTCACTCGTGTGTTGTTATAGTTCTCTTGAATTGAGGTGGGAAAAAAAGGTTTCTATATGACGGGGTGTTCACCCTATTAGTGGTTCAAGAGTTATGATGGAATTCCTGCACTATCTCATATTGGCATGTAGGTGCAGTAAGAAGTATGTAATTGGAAGTAAGGATCAAGATTGTGGTTCGGTGTTGGCAAGGATATCACGACCTCGGGCGAAAAAGGAAAAAGGGATTTGAAAGTTCAGAGTAGGCTGGTGTTATCTTCAGTGTCACCTGAGATCGATATTCGGTGAAAGAGGCTTATACCCTAGTCATGGGTTCTTGATGTGTTTTGCAGTGTTAGTGTGGTCGGTGGTATGGATGTGCAGACTTGTTACCTCGTGGAGGGTCGTGGGATCGTGACCACGGGAAGATTGTATATGTGTGACATGTAATCACCTAATTGATTGAAGATTTAGACCAAGTATAAGGATGTGCAATATTACTTGTTTGAAAATTTATGCCAGGAAGGCGTTCGGTCCAGCTGGTTGTGGATTGTGGGGTGTTGTCCCGGCTATGATGGTTGTTCTTGCGTGTTATGAGAGGAAGTAGGTTATTTTGGACCCAGGTAAGGCTATCATCCTAGGTCATTGAGAGTAGAATCAACATGAAGTGTATGAATGGATTTAAAAAGATTATGAGCTTCATGCGAGTCAGATGTGTTCATTTCAGTATAGCGCTCCTCAAGGAGGGGTGTTGGAATATCAGGTGTTGTTCTGTCTTCGTCAAATTCATGTGATATTATGATTGTGATGTGTGAGTTATGAAACGGCTTGATAATTTCTTATGTGTTGAGATTCCGCATAGTGATGAGGTTATGTGAGCAGGATGGCTCTTGAGATCCAGATTATATATTGCACCTCAGTTGTGCTTGAGTTTTGTAGCATATAGTTCTATCAATCTCCCCAGAATGGTATTCTGCACTTAGTGTGCTTGTGACCGGTATTCAGTAATTTGTAATAGTGAGCAATTCAGCTCCGTGTATATCTCTTTATGTGAATTTTATGATTTGGGTGGGGTTGCACGCGACAACAGTGTGCTGATGAGTACGGTTCCCTATAACAATTTTTCTTATGTTATACTTCCTATTTTCTGAGGAAAATCCATATTAGTTGCATGAGTTGAATAGTCCTTTCCTGAGTCATTTCCTTATGTATCATGTTTGAATTGTGGCCTATTGGCACATTGTGGAATCATGTGAGACTATTGGTCATGTCTGGGGTGATTGGTTGTCTGAGCAGTTCATACTGGGTAAGACGAGGTTTATAAATCTCGGATCGGTGTGATAAGATTATGTGAAGTATATTACAAGATAATTGCCAGTATTTGGTTAGTAAGGAGGTGATGATTTTAGTCAAAAAAGAAAGATTCAATGTTTGGTTAACTCTGCAGTTGGTTAGAATTTTTGCACTTCTCCTCCGTGTGGTGGTATCGTCAGCATTATAGCAGGATATATATATCATAAGGTTCATAGGGAGCATCGGAGTGGTGGAATTTTGGCTATTAAGGTTCGGGGAAATGTCATTGTGATTGGATGATGAAATATGCGGTGTATGGCTCTAAATTCAGCAAAAGTATGCAGTCATGTTTTGGTACCTCGTGTGGTAGTTGATACGGTGATTATATATTGGAAATAGGTCTGGCAGAAAAATTTCAGGTGTTGGAACTGGGTTCTGAGCTTATTGTATGGATAAAAGAGGATAGCTTCAGGTTTGATCAAGCTAATGTGCTCAACTGGGTTGTGGTAGCACGGGCAGGTGCACGAGGTGTTAAACAGTGATTTCAGATAACTCTAGAGCAGTTCTTAGCACGTTCGAGGACGAATGTCTGTTTAAGTGGGGGAGAATGTAACGACCCGACTGATCGTTTTGAGCTCTAGCGAGTCGTTCGGCAGTTTGAGGTCATGAGCAGCTCCGTTTCCGGTATTATGACTTATAGGTGTGGTCAGAATTGAATTTCGGGAAGTTTAGAGTTAATTTGGAAAGAAAATTCTCATTTCGGAAGCCATAAGTTGGATAAATTGACTAAGATTGGGATTCTGGGTAAACGACCTCGGAATCACGATTTGAAGATTCCAGCAGGTTCGTATAATGATTTCGGACTTGGGCGTATGTCCAGATTGGGTTTTGGATAACCCGAGAGCGTTTCGGCGTATATTGTGGAAGTTAGTATTTTAGAAGGATTTCATAAATTTGGGTTGGAAAGCATTTCAAAGTTATTGATGTCCATTTGGGATTTCGAGCTTGGGAATAGCTTCGTATGGTGATTCTGGAGTTGGGAGCGCGATCAAAAGTGAATTCGGATGTCCGTAGGTTATTTTGAAGTTATTTGGCTAAAGATAGAAATTTGAAGGTTTTTGAGAAATCCAACCAGAAGTGGAAATTCTGATATCGGAGTCGGAATGTGATTCCGTAAATTGGAACATGTCCGTAATGTCGAATATGACTTGTGTGCAAAATTTGGGGTTAATCGGTTGTGATTTGATAGGTTTCGGCTTCGGATGTAGAAGTTGGAAATTTCAAGTTCATAAAGTTTGAATTTTAGTGTGATTCATGATTTCGGCAATGTTTGATGTGATTGAGGCCTCGAGCAAGTCCGCATTATGTTTTGGAACAGGTTGGTGTAATTGGACGGGGTCCCGGGGGCCTCGGGTGGATTCCGGGTGGTTAACAGATCAAATTTGGAGTTTGAAGAAGTGCTGAGATTGATGTCATCTGGTGTGACCGCACCTGCGAGGCTTTGGCCGCAGGTGCGGCTTTGGCGCTGCAGGTGCGAGTTTTGGCTGAAGCTGAGGAAGCCGCATGTGCGGGAGTTTGGGCGCACTTGCGGGAGCGCATGTGCGAAGGTTGGATCGTAGGTGCGGAAATGAGGCCTGGGCAGAATGTTTTAAATGGGAATTTTTACAATTCTCCTCCTATTTTCATTTGGTATGGGCGATTGTGGAGAGCTTCATCAAGGATCACAAGGTAAGTTACCCCAACTCTTTAAGTTAAATGCATGGTCTAGGTACAGATTTGAGTATGGGAATTTGTGGAAAATATGGAATTTTGAAGAAGGCCTAGAATTTGAATTTTTGGAATTTTACCATGAATTTAAGCATGAAAAATAGAGTAAATTGTATATTTGAGTTAGTAAAACTATGGGTAGAATTTATCTTTGAGAAATTTCGGAATACGGGTACGTGGGCCTGAGGGCATTTTGATAAACTTTTCCAGCGAAGTTGGGAACTTATATAATTTGAATTTTTACAAGTATTAGAGTGAATTTTTTATGGGTTTGCCCGCTATTTGAATAGTTTTGTGGCGTTGTGCATCAATTGGAGTCGTCGGAAGGGCTTGGAAGCCGGTTATGAAATTTTTGAGCGAGGTAAGTCTCCTTTCTAACTTTGTGAGGAGGAATTTTCCCCCATAGGTGAACTAAAGGACTACATGCTATTAATCGCGGGGGCTACGTGCGCACGAAGTGACGGGAGTCCGTGCGTAGCTACTAATATGCTTATGTCCGAGTAGTCTAGGACCCACTAGCATGCCTTACTTGTTGTACTTGTGATCTTGCCAGTAAAATTAGACCGCTAATATGATCGAAATAGTAATTGAATACCTAAGAAGAATAGAGTTCATTTTCTTAATCATCTAGAAAGAGAATTTATTCTTCCTTGCGTAATTGTGTTCCGGCCTGATTTGTAATATTTGAAAACCTCGTCAAACGTGGCAAATTAATTTCCAGAAATGATTTATATACTATATTAATGTTCACCTAAAGAGAATTTTATCATTTTCTTGTGAAGCTATTTTCTTGATAAAAATGTGAGTTTATTATGTGAATACGTGTACATATGAGCACCTGGTTCGAAGGTATGATTCGCGAGCAGGTTAGACTTATTATTATTATTATTATGTTGACCGCGTCGCATGATCGATTCACGAGCAGGGAAAATAGATGCATCTATGGTTCGAGCCGTTCAACCCTTGGCAGTGCACAATTTATGTTTATATTGGTCCGGGCCGTCGACCCTCGGCATTTCCTGCGCATGATACATGCATACTATATACCATATGTGACTTGAACTGTCAAACAGTCTCGGAGATTTAAATTGTCAACTGAAATGACGAAGATTTAAAGTGTTAAATGTGGAAGGTGTTGATATTATTTATTCTTGATTTTCATAAATCGCCTATGACATTCTTGCTTAGTGTCTCACTTGATTATACTAAATTGACTTCTATCAAGTGTCTAATTCGACCTCTCGTCACTACCTCTCTGAGATTAGGCCGGATACTTACTGAGTACACGTTGTTTTCGTACTCATGCTACACTTGCTGTGGATTTTGTTTCACAGGTACCTTCATAGAAATATGGCTGACTTAGAGATTTAGATGAGCTGCATCACTCAAAGACGACCCACAGTCGGCAGAGTCGTCCTCTATGTATTGTATTTTCATTTTTATTCCTTGTCCAATTTGTATTTCGGACAAGCTTTATAGAATTTGTAAAATTCTTAGAAATTGCTCATGTACTTGTGTCATCGGGTTCTAGGATGTGTTGAGATGTAATTTATTAAAATGGAGTATTGGACTATTATTTTTACTTAATGGATTTTATTTAGTTGTTACGTGTTAAAGTGAAAGGTAATGATTTCAAAAATGCTAAAACAGGAAATTTAGCTTAACTATTTAATGATTGGCTTGCCTAACAGCGATGTCCGGCGCCATCACGACCTTATGGATTTTAGGTAGTGACACAAAGCCTCCTCCTCCATACCCTGAAAGGATCGCAAAGAGAAATAGTGAGAACCAATTCAAGAAATTTATTGATATGATGAAGAGTTTTTGCATTAATGTGTCGTTGGTTGAGGAATTGTAACAAATGCCGGGTTATGCAAAGTTCAAGTAGGATTTGGTAACAAAGAAATATGCAAAGTTCAAGTAGGATTTGGTAACAAAGAAAAGATCAATGAATTGTGAGACTATCAAGATTACACATCAAGTGAGTTCTATTGTGCACTCAATGGCTCCAAAATTGGAAGATCCCAATTCTTTCACAATCCTTTGCACCATCGGGAGCGCCGACTTTGCCAAAGCTCTATGTGCTTTGGGGGAAAGTAGCAACTTGATGCCCTACTCTGTGTTCAAAACTTTAGGAATTGGGAAACCAAGACCAACATCTATGAGGTTGAAAATGGTGGATCGGACTATGAAGAAACCATTGGGTATTATTGATGATGTGTTAGTTCGTGTTGATAAGTTCATCCTTTCAGCGCACTTTGTGATCCTTGATTGCGAGGTTGGCTATGAGATGCCGATTATTTCGGGGAGACCTTTCCTTCTACGGAGAAGGCTCTAGTTGATGTGGAATCCAGTGAGCTCATTTTCCGGGTAGGTGTTGAAAAAGTAGTTTTCCATGTGTGCAAATCGATGAGGCAACCAAATAGCAACGAAGTTTGTTCGTTTGTGGACTTAGTGACCGAAGTGATTGTTGATGATGCTAGTGCTGTGATGAATGTTGATGATACTTTGGAAGTTGTGTTGCTTAATCATGATGAGGATAAGAAGGAAGTCTTTGTGGAATGTGTCAATGCTTTGCAAGGAATGGGGTCATATACTTATGAACCCCGAAAATTGTCCTTAGATCTTGAGAATCGGAACACTCCTCCAAGAAAGCCCTCAATCGAGGAGCCTCCCACTTTGGAGTTAAAGCCTTTGCCTTCACATCTGAGGTATGAGCTTCTTGTCCCTTCTTCCACTTTACCTATTATTCTTTCCTCTTGCTTGACTAATGTGCAGGTACATTCTACTTCGGCGGTGCTCCAAAAGAGGAAGAAAGCTATAGGATGGACATTGGAGAATATTCGGAGTATAAGCACCGCCTTTTGCATGCACAAAATTATTTTGGAAGAGGATGCCAAACCCTCTGTGGAACATCAAAGAAGATTAAATGAAGCAATGCAAGATGTAGTGAAGAAAGAGATCATCAAATGGTCGGATACCGGGGTTGTTTACCCCATTTTCGATAGCTCGTCAACCTCTCCGGTGCAATGTGTCCCAAAGAAAGGGGAATGATTGTGATAACAAATGACAAGATAATTGATCCACACAAGAACTGTCGCTGGGTGGAGAGTGTGCATGGACTATAGGAAGCTCAAAAGTCACTCGGAAAGATCATTTTCTGCTCCATTTCTTGAATAAATGCTTGATAGGTTGGCTGGACGTGCTTTTTATTGATTCCTTGATGGATACTCCTTCTACAAACAAATTCTTATTTCTCCTAAGGACTAAGAGTAGACCACTTTCACTTGTCCCTATGGTACTTTCGCATTCTCGCGGATGCCATTTGAGTTATGCAATGCACCGACGACTTTTCAACGGTGTATGATGGCCATCTTCACCGATATGGCGGAGGACTTTCTTGAGGTTTTCATGGATGATTTTTCTGTGGTGGGGAATTGTTTTGAAGAATGATTGGACAACTTAGACAAGGTATTGTCAAGATGTGAGGAAACAAACTTGGTTTTGAATTGGCAGAAATGTCACTTCATGGTCAAGGAAGGCATTGTCCTCGGTCACAAGATTTGAAGAATGGTATTGAGGTTGATGAATCCAAAACTGAAGTGATATCCAAAATCCCTTCCCCAACATCCGTGAAGGGGGTAAGAAGCTTTCTATTGCCGATTCATCAAGGACTTTTCAAAGGTGGTAAACCCCTTGTGCAAACTTTTGGAGAAGGATTCCATGTTCCATTTCAATGAAGATTGTATGAAGGCATTCGAATTGCTCAAGTATAAGTTGACTAGTACTCCTATTATAATCGCACCGAATTGGAGCTTACTTTTTGAGCTCATGTGTAATGCAAGCGATGTGGCGGTTGGAGCGGTATTAGGGAAACGTATCAACAAAATCTTCCATCTGGTCTACTATGCTAGTAAGACCATGAATGATGCCTAAGTTAACTACACAGTGACTGAAAAAGAGCTCTTTACTATTGTCTTTTCTATGGAGAATTCTCTCCCGTACTTGATGGGTACAAAGGTGATTGTTCAGACCGACCATGCGGCGCTTCGATATTTGATGAGAAAGAAAGATTCTAAAGCAAGACTAATGCGGTGGATACTTCTTTTGCAAGAGTTTGATCTAGAGATTCAAGACTGCAAGGGTAGTGAAAACCAAGTGGCGGACCACTTGTCTCTTTTGGAGGAGGAAGGGAGGCCAAATGATGGCCTTGAGATAAATGATTTATTTCCCGACGAGCAACTCCTAGAAATTTCTATGAACGGGATGCCATGGTTCACCGATTTAGCCAATCATCTTGTGAGTGGCATTGTACCAAATGAGTTCTATTCAAACCAAAGAAAGAAGCTCAAACGGGATTTCTTTGACTATTATTGGGATGAGCCTTATCTCTTCCGGATTTGTACCGATGGTGTGATTCGACGATGTGTGTCGGAGGAAGAACAAATGGGAATTCTTGAAGATTGCCACTCTTCTCCATATGGTGGTCACCATGGTGGAGCTATAACGGCTACAAAAGTGTTGAGTTGTGGATTCTATTGGCCTACTCTCTACAAGGACGCTAGTGATCTTGTCAAGCGTGGTGATGAATGCCAAAGGGCCGGTGGGATTTCTAAGAAAAATGAGATGCCTCTCACCACCATCTTGGAGATTGACATTTTTTATGTGTGAGGCATTGATTTCATGGGTCCGTTCGTGAGATCTTGTGGGAACACTCACATATTGATAGTTGTGGATTATGTGTCAAAGTGGGTTGAAGTCGTGACTTTGCCCAACAACGAAGCCCGGAGTGTGGTGGCATTTTTGAAAAAGAACATCTTCACAAGGTTTGGCACTCCAAGGACCATTATTAGTGATGGGGGATCTCACTTTTGCAACAAAGCTTTTGATAATTTACTCTCCACGTATGGTGTCACTCACAAAGTTTTAACCCCCTATCATCCTCAAGTGAGTGGACAAGTTGAAGTCTCCAACCGAGAGATCAAGAGTATTTTGTCAAGACAGTGAATGCCAACCGGACGGATTGGTCGAAGAAACTTGATGATGCTCTTTGGGCTTATAGGACGACTTACAAAACACCAACTTGCATGTCCACGTATCGGTTAGTGTTCGGGAAAGCTTGTCACCTACCGGTGGAACTTGAGCATAAGGATATGTGGGCATTAAAGAAGCTTAATCTTTAATGGGATGTCGGTGCCAACTTAAGGGTTGCACAATTGAATGAGCTCGATGAGTTCCGGTTCTATGCATATTCAAGTTCGTCCTTATACAAGGACAAGATGAAGTACCTCCATGACAAGTACATCTGGAATAAAGAGCTCAAAGAAGGTGATCTTGTGCTATTGTTTAACTCTCGGTTGCAGATGTTTCTAGGAAAGCTGAAGTCCAATTGGAGTGGTCCATTTGAAGTTGTGCATGTGACACCCTTTGGTGCATTAGACTTGAAGAACAATAATGATGAATTTTTTAGAATCAATGGTCACGGGTGAAACATTATACTGGCAAGGTTGACGATAGCCACGTTGTGGCGCTGCTTCATTTCAAGTGATTGATGGTAACCTGCATCGTGTCGCGACGTTAAATCAGGCGCTTCTTGGGAGGCAACTCATGTTTCTTTTCATTTTTTCTTATTTCTTCTTTTTAGATAGGTTTTGTATTGAGCTAACTAGTTTTGAAGTGAATTGCAGGAATGAGTGTGCATTGCGGGAACAATCTGGAAAAATTGGCCAAGTGTTAAAGTTATGCGGATCACACAAAAATATTTGTAACCACAGAGAATTGTGCATCTGCACAACTAGGAATCCAAAATCACCAACTCTTGAAGTTTGGTTTTGTAAGGAAGTGGCCAAAATACGACTGCACACAAAATTATGCGGACCGCACAAGGTTATGCGGCTGCAAAAAGTTATGCGGCTGCACTCATTTTTGGGCGGACCGCAGAGCTCAATTCATATACAATTACAGAGTACGAACCGTACTCAAAATTGTGCGGCCTCACTCAGGTAAGTTTTTGACCGACTTAGGTAAATTATAAATAGGGAATTTCACCACTATTCACACTTTACACTCTCTGAACTCACAATCCCTAGAAAACACTGTGCATCCCAAAAATAGTTCACAAATCACATTCAATTCATCAAGTTAGACTCTCACCTGCATCATTCATTATTGGTATGTTGTAGATTTTTGTTCATTTTTCTCAACTTTTTTTTGTTTTCTTTGATTAGTTTAGTTATTTTAGGCCTAAAAATGTCAAATATACTTAAAACTCATGTGGGTAGTTTAATACATGTTCATTAGGGATTGGGTAGATCACTAATATTGTCAATTTGTGCATACCATGTTTAATTTGTGAAAAAATTGCAAGAACCCTAATTTAGTGCCGTCATTGTTTGAATTGTGCGGACGCACACATTTTTGTGCAGTCCGCAATAACTGGTAAATAAGGTAATTGGTGTGCTTAAATTGTGCAACCCGCACTCAAAATTTGGTGGTGCGTAGAAAAATTGTGCGGCCGCATAAAAATGTGTGCGACCGCACTTTTAAACTTCAGAGAATCAGAATACTCAGGTCTGGACTTGTGCGACCACACTCAAAATTATGCAGTCCGCACTTGAGGATTTTCGGCCACACTCAAAATTATGTGGTCTGCACTTCAGGGTGTGCGACCACACTGCAGAATTATGGGGTCTGCACTGGACAGTCTGCGGCCGCACTTAGAATTGTGTGGTCCGCACTGTCTCTTTGATGACTGTTTGTCTGCAATTATTCTGCAACTATTTTAATTTTTTTGAACTCAACTTACCTATACACTTTGTATTGCATAAAATTGTTAGATCACGTGGTAGAGGCGATACATCAAAGGGGAGAGGCGAATCCTCCCGAGGTAGGGGAAAGGGCACTCACCCTCTGGGAGTGCAGTCCAAGCCAATTACTAAAATTCCTACCACCATGAGAGGAAGGGCCACAGAGCCCTCAAAATCCAGCTCCTTTGAACCATCAAGGGAAGCCTCAGAGGTTCATTCTATGGAGGTCCAGTATGAAGCCCAATCCCAACCACCTCAACCAACTGGGTGCTATCAATTATGCAATGAACCTACATCCAGCTCTTCTAAGGGTTCTGACGCGGGAAGCCATGGTTTCGAGCCCTCATCTTCACCTACTCCTCCGGAACCTATTGATGTTGATGATGATGATGTCCCAGATGATGGTAGAGGGTTGGGGGGACACTCAAGTGGGTGGCATTGAGAGGTCAAAGAATAGGGAAATATGGGAAGATAGATTCGTCAGCTTGTCAGCATTTAACAGATTCCGGGAGTTGTGGACCATGAGGTCACTCACACTTGAGCGAGAATTCTTGATGAAGGATTTGGATATTCATAATCCAAATGTCCTTAAACAGTTCCAGGAGCACAAGGGGTGGAAGTGGTTGACCCACAATGTTTTAGATGCAAATGAGAACTTGGTCAGGGAGTTCTACGCCAATGTGGCTCACATCAAGAAGGGGACAAAAGTGAGAAATTTGAAAGTCCGCTTTGACACTGTCTCTTTGAATGCTTATGTGGGATTTGAACAAGTAGAAGCAGTCCAGTACCTAGAGAAGTTGGTTCTGGGTGAAACAGCTCGCCCTTGGCTAGCTGAGATATTGGCCGCCCGAGGACCACCACCACCATGGATTATAGTTGGTGTTCCTATCATCTGGGCCACCCTCAACTTTGAAGCTAAAGGGTGGGAAACCTTTGTGTGTATCCAAATTGATCCGAGTATGAATGAGAATAACCTCCCACTTCCACGGGAAGCTCTGGTGGATTCTATTATGGCGGGGTACCCAATCAATGTGGGTTCCATCATGTCTACCAACATCATATTGGCAGTCCGAAAAAGTGAAAAGTCCTACCCCTATCCAAACATCCTCACAAAGTACTTCAATGATGCCAAGGTGGATCCAAGGCCATATGACACAACGGTAAAAGCTGAGAAGCCTTTTTCATGGTATCACTTGCAGGGTGCAGACAACTCAAAGTTCAAGAGTAAGGACACTACCACTGTTGGTCAGTCTGACGAGCCATTGGTGGTAGGTTCAGAGCTACTGTTGAGCCATCTACAACTCCCACGCCTTCCACAACAGCCGGACCTTCAACTGGGACAACCTACATACCATCACTTTCTTCTTCCAGGCCATCAGGTTCAGTTCTAATGCCAACCTCATCCATCTATTCTCTCATTGTGTTGCGAGTCTTCCAGACTTTGGCAAGCCTCAACAACTGGATGCAGACATCCACTTCTAAGCTGTCTGACATATCTAGTACTGTTGCTGCGCAGTCCTCTACTCCATTAGTGCTCAAGTCCCTCCGTTAGTGGAGGATACATTGAAGAAGATTCTGGACAACCAGAAGACTATCATGGACACACTGGTAGCTCATGGGGGGTGCTATTGAGGAGTTTACCAAGCAAGTGAAGAAGATGAGGAAGTCTCAGGCTTCGAAGAAAGTAGTGGAGAGTTTGAGAAAGGAGGTGACAAAGTTCGCAGCAGCAGGTGATTTTCCCTTTGATCTACTGATGGAGACAGATCCATCAGTACCAGCTGACCCAACAACACCATCAGTAGAGGCACTATCAGCAGAGGCATCAGCTGGCCAGTCAGACGAGTCATATATCACTGCCCCCACTGCTGAGGAGATGCTTCAGATGCTCACCAACCCTGTTATCCCTCAGCCTGGTGATGGCGAGATTCGGTTAGAGGAGAATGAGGGTGGTGATGCTGCCAGTCACCCCGAGACCACATAAGGGGTTTTCTTTACTCTATCCCCTCTTATGTTTTGGTTTTTCTAAGCATTGAGCCCAATGCTTGTTCTTTTTCGGGGGGGGGGGGGGGGGGGGAGGGGGTAAGGTCTATTTTGGTATTTTGGATGACTGTGATAATATTTGGATGACATTTGATTACCTTTGGTCCTGTAATAACTTTAATACTCTTTTACTTTTTCTTTTATCTTTATTTTCTCCCTCATTGTGTATATATTCATCCTTCTTGTATATATTTATTTTCCTTACTTTTAGTAGTTTATTTCATAGCTTCTTCGCTTTGCTTTCTTAATAGTATAGCTTCTTAGTTACTTTATTAGCTTCTTTTTTATTTGTTAGCTTCTTTTTATGTTTTAGTGAACAATAAGTCTTTGGTTTTCTTAACGCCACGATTCATTCCAAAGGTGGGTCTTGTGTGAACCGGATGGCTCTTCCTAACGATGGATGGCGTGACAACCTTCTTAAGGGATCGAGTCAATTTTTTTATGTTTGGTAGAAACAAGTAGTGTTAATAAATAAATAAGGGTTGAGCATGCTTCACTTGGTACCAACACACTTTACTACGCGCTTATGTTTAAAAATAAATTTTTGTAAAGAAATAGCTCTAGTTAGTGACCTTATGACTCTTGTGTTGACTTAGGCAATCATCGGGTGGTTGAACCACTAGCAATTTTGAATCTTGAAGGCGGTCATTGCGGGCCCTCGATTATACTCTCCTTAATAATCCAGTTGTGTGAGAGGAGAGAATTTTTGTACAAGTCCAAGTACCCGTGTGAATTGTCTAGAACTTTCCCTGAATGTGTTTCTAGACGAAATTCTAAGTTAGCTTGTCTTGAGAAGTGATTGTAGGCTCTCCTTGGACCGTTTTGAAACCTTCCATAGGCCACCAATAATATTATCCTTAGTAAACCCTTTTGAGTCTAAAGCCTTTTTATTCGATAACCACATTACAAGCCTTTAACCGTTTTATAGTGACTCTCTCTTAGCACCCGACTTTTCTTTAGCACTCATGTGATTCAAATGGAAAAAACATAAGTTTGGAGGAGAGATGAGGAATTTAAAGATGGTTTTAAGGAACAAAAAGAGAAAATAAATGAAGAAGAGGAAAGGCAAAGAAAAAGAAAGGAAGAACAAAGAAAAACACAAAAAGAAAGTGAATAATGTGAAAGGGTTGAAAAGATGCAAATGAAAGCAAAAGTGCAAAGCATAGAGAAAGAAAAGAAGGAGATTGTGAATAGCATGACAAAGAAAAATAATCCGATTGTGTGAGAGGTGAGGTATTTTGTTGCAAGTTCAAGTACCCGTGTGAATGGTCTAAAACTTTCCCCGAATGTGTTTCTAGGAGAAGTTCTAAGTTAGCTTGGCTTGAAGTTATTGTAGGCTCTCCTTGGCCCATTTTGAAACCTTACATGGACCACCAATGATAGTATCCTTAGTAAACCCTTTTGATCCTAAAGCCTTTTTATTCGATAACCACATTACAAGCCTTTAACCATTTTATAGTGACTCTCTTGGCACCCGACTTTTCTTTAGCACTCATGTGATTCAAATGGAAAAAACATAAGCTTGGGGGAAAGATGATGATTTTAAAGATGGTTTCAGGGTACAAAAAGAGAAGAGAAATGAAGAAGAGGAAAGACAAAGAAAAAGAAAGGAAGAACAAAGAAAAACACAAAAAGAATGAATAATGTGAAAGGGTTGAAAAGATGCAAAAGAAAGCAAAAGTGCAAAGCATGGAGACATCAAAGAAGGAGATTGTGAATAGAATGTAAAACAAAGAGTGATGTCAAGTCTCTCTAATTCCCCTAAGGGAAATGAAAATGACTCAAAGATTCGGCAAAGTAAGAGCCAACAAGAGAATATGAAGTGCTAAAGGATATTTGAACAAATTCCAATCCGATATATCCCTCCTTAGTCCAAAAGCCTTCATTACATGCCAAAAAGCACTACGTGATTTCAAGTCGAGCAAGCTTATATTAGTGGTGATCTACACGAGGGGCAAGCATATGGTACTTAGAGCGGGGATTGTGTCATTCTTTTGAGAGTGATGAGTGAGTGTTTCTCGAGTCATTATTTTGAATTCTTCAGTCGTGGGTGAGATGATATTACAGAGAGTACAGGAGGAGGATTTTGGAATCCACAGCGATTTGCATGAAAGTGCGAGCTTCCTTTATGAACAAAGTCAACCCTTGATGCTCAAGTTTCACATTAGATCCATTTGTGCTTCAACATTCAAATCATGGCTTGTTAATGATTCATGAGCATGTGGGTAATTGTTGGTCCCAATTAATTTGTGCTTGACTCAACATAGGCCAGCTTTTCTATAGGAGGTGGGAATTGCTTTAATTGCGTAAGGACAAGCAAAAGTTTAAGTTTGGGGAGTTGATAAGTAGGGATTTTGACTGCGTATTTGCTCTCATTTACTTGTGTTTTAGCTCAAAAATGCTTAAAGGTATTCCCGAGAACTAATGAAATGTGATTTCTTGCAGGAATATTGGAAAACAAGCCAAAGAAGTGAAAATCAACTCAAAAAGGAGTAAAATTGGACAAGGACGAAAACAAGGCAAAAAAGGGCACAGTGCGGACCACACAATATTGTGTGTGGCCGCAAACTCTAAAGGAGCACTGATGATATTTCCTCGGAGAGTGCAGACTGCACAATTATTGTGCGGCCACAGAAAATAAGCTTCAAATAACATGCATTTTGGGAGATTGAAAATGTGCGGACCGCACTATTATTGTGCGGCTGCAGTAATAATAGTGCGGCCCGCAAAAGACCAGAATCAGAGAGCCATATTTTTGGAAGATTGAAGAAGTGCGAACCGCACTATTATTGTGCATCTGCATGAGGTTAAAGTGCAGCCGCACTCATAAATGTGTGATCAGCATAATGAAGGATAGCTCCAGTCCAAGTTCAAGTGTGTGGCCGCACAGTTAAATGAAGTGCGGTCGCATCCCAGTTTTATGCGACCGCAGAAAGACCAATTGACCAATCAATCTCAACATGCGGACCGCACACATGATTGTGCAGTCGGACAACCTCCGCAAGGGAATTTCTGTCAGATATTTTTAGCTTAGTATAAATAGAACTTTTTTTCATTTTTAGGTAAAGTCTTGTAAATTGGGAGCACCTGAGCCGTTTTTATTTACTGTATTGGGTAACATTGTACTAGATTAGATTTTAAACATCACATTTTCTCTCCTTAATCAAATATTATGCATTCTATCTTAGTTTCTTCTTTTAATTTCTTCATTTTCCAGAGTAGCTAAACCCTCAGCTAGGGTTATGACCCAACCCTAGTATGGTTACTTAATGGGTAATTAATTTAGGGCTTATTTATGATTGGGTTTATGATATCTAGCCTAGTTCTTGCTTGAATTTGAGAATTTATGGTTGCAAATATTGAATCAAGCATGTTTGACTTAGTCTCTACTTGAGAAAGATAGACTAAGTCTAGGAAAACTTGGCTAACTATGAATTGGGGAACTCAAGAAATTGATAGTCCCAATTAAAGGGTCGAACATAGAAATAGTAAGACCCGACTTGAGCATTTATCACTTGCTTTATGAAATACCCATTTGGAATTGAGAAAGCCAAACTGGGAAAAATCACTCAAACTACCGAGAGGTATAAAGTAAGTAATTGTGAGTGATTGCTATATTGTATCCCGATCAGCCAAACATTCCCTAAAGCTCTAAATCCGTTAGGTAACCAACTAGGCGGAAGTTGCAACCCTAGATTTTTAATAACTTGAAAAACAACCAAAACAAAAATATTTTCTCCTAGCTTTGCAATTACAATCAATAGTTCAAAAGTTGAAGTAGAAACAAGAATCGAGAATGTGGAAGTGTAATCTAGGGCACATCATACATTCACACTAGGTGTATACCTAATCCAAAAATCTAACTCCCTGTGGATTCGACCCCGACTTGCATTGGAATTTTATTATTGCTTCGACCGCCTCACAACCTAAATTTGTGGTGTGAGTTTGGGCGAGATCACTAGCCTGCATTCTAACACACATGTCAAACTGTTCAATGCTTAGAAATAAACCTACCAAAATTAAATCTAACAAAAGAATATTACCAACACATGGGTTGCCTATCAAGAAGCGCTTTATTTGACATCGTGACACGACGATGTTGTCCCCATTTTGGCTAATCACTGGTGGGGATTGGTGTAGGACCACCCTTGAGTGCGAATTTTTCTACCAGTTTCTTTTCTCCAGTGGTTCCGAGGTATGCTTGACCCTTTCACAACTTACTTTGGAAGTTTGATTCCCGTCCTCGAATTCTAATTCAATAGCGCCATTAGAAGACACATTCACAACTTTGAACGGGCCAGATCATTTGGATTTGAGTTTCACCGGAAAGAACTTCAATCTTGAGTTGAAAAGTAAGATCAAGTCACCGTATTTGAATTCCCGCTTCAAAATCTTCTTGTCATGAACAAACATCATTCTTTCTTTGTACATGGCTGCAATCTCATAGGCATGAAAACAAATTTCTTCCATCTCGTTGAGTTATGTCATCCTTAGATTAGCAGCTTCGGCCCAGTCAAGATTTAACTTTTTCAATGCCCACATGGATTTTTGTTCAATCTCCACTGGCAAGTGACACTCCTTACCAAAAACTAATCGGTAAGGTGAGGTGCCAATGTGAGTCTTAAATGTTGTTCGATAAACCCACAATGCATCATATAGCTTCTTTTACTAGTCCGTCTTGTTTGCATTAATAGTCTTTGCTAGAATATTTTTGATCTCCCAGGTGGAGACTTCAACTTGACCGCTCGATTGAGGATGATAAGTGATGGCCACCTTGTGCTTAAATCCATATTTTTCGAGCAACCCGGCAAAAGATTTTTTTGCAAAAGTGAGAACCACCATCACTAAGGATGGCCCTTGGGGTTCCAAACCGAGTAAATATGTTCTTATTTAAGAAGGAGGTTACACTCTTTGACTCATTGTTCGGCAGGGCAATTGCCTCGACCCATTTGGAGACATAATCTACCGCCACCAAGATATATGTCATGATGTAAAAGCTTACAAAGGGACCCATGAAATCTATCCCCACACATCAAAGATCTCAACCTCCATCACAAAGTTCATAGGCATCTCATGCCTTTTAGAGATTGACCCTTGTCTTTGACATTGATCACATGCCTTGACCATTTGGTTTGAATCTTGATAGAATGATTGCAAATAATACCCACATTCAAGCACTTTTGCTGCAGTATGATTTCTGCTGTGGTGACCGCCAACTAGGGAGTCATGACATGCATTGAGAATTTGAATTACCTCATCTTCTGGAACACAACGCCGAACGATGTTGTCGGCGCAAATCCGGAACGAAAAGGGATCCTCCAAATAGTATTGCATATACTCCGGCAAGAACTTTTTCTTTTGATAAGCTTCCAATCCATCGGGGATAAGGTCACTAACCAAGAAGTTAGTGATGTCGGCATACTAAGGAGTGGAGGTGATAGATATTGCCAATAAGTATTGATCTGGGAAGACATCATTAATTTCAAGATCTTCTTTTGCTCTCCCTACCTCTTATATCCGGGATAGGTGATCCGCAACTTGATTCTCCGTTCCTTTTCGATCTTTGACTTCAAAGTCAAACTATTGTAACAAAATAACCCACCTAATAAATCTTGGTTTAGCATCCTTATTTTCCATAAGGTAGCGGAGAGTAGCATGATCAGTGTAGACGATCACTTTGGTTCCCAACAAATAGGCCCAGAATGTTTCAAAAGCATAGACAATAGCAAGCAGTTCATGCTCAGTTACAGTGTAATTCATTTGTGTGCCATTGAGTTTATTGCTTTCATATTAGACATGATTAAAAATCTTGTTATGTGGTTGACCAAGTACTGCTCCAATGGCTACACCACTGGCGTCACACATGAGTTTAAATGGAAGAGAACAATTGAATATGACAATAAGAGGTGACGTGCTGAGCCTTGATTTCAATTCCTCAAAATCTTTGAGGAATTCCTCATCAAACTCAATCTTAGCATCCTTTTCAAGGATCTTGCACATGGGACATGCAATTTTTGAGAAGTCCTTGATAAATCGCCTATAAAAACCGGCATGTCCCAAAAAGCTCTGAATGCCTTTGACCGAATTGAGAGGAGGAAGATTGGAAATGATCTTGATATTTTCCCGGTCAACCTCTATGCCTTTCATGGAAATTTTGTGGCCATGAACAATAACCTCATCCACCATGAAGTGACATTTTTCCCAGTTGAGCACAAGGTTTGTGTCCTCACATTTTTTAAGCACTTGTCTAAGGTTGTCAAGGAAATGCTCAAAGGAATCACCAAATATAGAGAAGTCATCCATGAATACCTCTAACAAATCCTCCACCATGTTCTAGAATATTGACACCATGCATTATTGAAAACTAGTCGGGACATTGCATAGCACAAATGGCATCCGGCTAAGGGCAAAGTTCCCATACGGACATGTGAATGTCGTATTCTTTTGGTCGTCTAAGGCGATGTTGATTTGGTTGTAGCCGGAAAAACCATCCAAGAAGCAGGATAATGACCTTCCCGCTAGCTGATCAAGCATTTAATCAATAAAAGGCATAGGGAAATGACCTTTGCAGGTGGCACTATTGAGCTTCCGGTAATCCATGAAAACTCTCCAATCGGTTATTATTATCATTGGGATGAGTTCATTTTTGTCGCATTGAATCACGGTCATGCCTCCTTTCATTGGCACACATTGCACCAAACTCACCTAATGACTATTAGCAACGGGGCAGAAAACCCCAACAACCAACCATTTTATGATTTCCTTCTTCACCACCTCTTGCATGGAAGGATTTAACCTTCTTTGATGCTCCATGCTAGGTTTTCTCTTGCTCCAATTTTATATTGTGCTCACAAATTCTAGCGGGAATTCCTATGGATATCTGCTATAGTCCAACCAATGGCCTGTTTGTTCTCCCTCAACATATTCAATAATGTTCAACCTGCACATCATTTAACAGAGAAGAAGCAATTACAGGTAGAGTTTCATTACAGACAAGAAATTTATACCTTAAGTGCGCGAGAGTGGCTAGAGCTCAAGTTGTGGTGGATCGATAACCAAAGGCTTAGAGGGAGGAGTGAATCTATTCTCTAAGTCAAGAGAAAGCTTCTTTGGTGCATAAGTGTAGGACCCACGACCTTCCAATGCATTCACCGATTCCACATATCCTTCCATGTTCTCACCATCAAAATTCACCAAAATAGCCGTTAATGCCTCACCAAGGAATTCTTATTCCATCTTTACCTCGAAGGCATCCTCTACCTCATAAAAAACATCAATGACTGAGATACTCTCGTAAGCATGTGGAAACTTCATAGCCTTACTCGCTTGAAAGGTAGCTTTTTGGTCAGTAACTCAGAACTTGATCTCATTTCGTTCAGAATCCATGAGTGCTCTCCTGATAGCAAGGAATGGTCTCCCTAAGATGATATGGATCTTTTTATCAATAACACAATCGAGAATAACAAAGTCAGCGGGGAGGAGAAACTTCCCAACTTTCACAAGCACATCATCAACTATTCCCACCGGACGTTTTATTGAACAGTCAGCCATTTGCAACCTCATACTTGTAGTCCTAGGAATTCCCAATACCTCTTGCTTGTAGATAGCAAGAGGCATTAATTTTATGTATCCCAATTATCACAAAGGGCTCGTGGAAAGTCACGCAATCCAATAGGGTATGGAATGGTGAAAGCTCTCGGGTCCTGTTTCTTTTGGACGGCGGTTGTTGCAATGATGGAACTAACCCGGTGAATGATGTTCACCACATCATTCTTGATGGTTTTCTTTTCAGTTATCAAGTCATTCAAGTATTTAGTAAAACCCGACATCTCTTGGAATGCTTCCACAAATGGAATGTTCACCGATAATAGCTTGAGGATGTCATAGAACTTCTCGAGTTTGATATCATCAACCTTTCTAGGAAAAATTCTATCTACAACATCTAATTGAGAATCAAAAGGCATTTAAGGAACCAATGGATGGGGTTGCTTCCCATACATAATCTCATAAGGTGAAGCCTTTTTGAGGAGTGATAGGTGGTATTATACCTTACACTATAAGGGATAGCCACGTACATGATACCCTAGGTATTTCACCCACCATGCACCTATGGTAACACTCCAAACACCTGTTGAAAAGCTTAGTTTGGTCCTCACTTTATGGATGATAAGATGTAGACATGTAGAGATGCACCTGCTATAGCTTGAAGAATTCTTGCTAGAATTTACTCAAAAAGATGGCATCTCTATCAGAAACTACAGACTAAAGCATACCATTAAGTTTTGAAAATACCATCTAGAAAAACATGAGCCACGTCTAGAGCAGTGTAAGCATGTTTTAAGATAAGTAAGAGAGCATATTTTCTCAACCAATCACTACTACAAAGATCACAGTCTTTCCATGTGAAGGAGTAAGACCTTCAATGAAGTCCATAGAAATGTGTTGCTATACATTGTCAGGAATAGGCAATGACTAGAGTATCCTGGAGAGGCTACATTATCATCTTTGCACATCTAATAAGTGTCACAGGATTGAACATGAGAGTAGACATCTTGTTTCATCCCTTTCCAGTGGAAAATTGCTTCAGAGTGACCCCATAGTTAATTGTTGTGATGAAATTCTAGTAGCTCCTTCCTCAGTGCAGTGTCATTACCAACTACCACCTTGCTTTCTAGCCAGTACTTCACACATCAATTGATATGGGGGCCTTATCTAGGTCTTGTCTTAAACATGTAAGGACTTCTAGTAAGTGTACATCTGCTTTCCATGAAGCCCTAATACTAGGTCAAAGTTGAGAGGTAATACTAGACAAGCTACAACATTGAAGTGGTTCCTTCTTAGCTTGACTTCTTCAAGATAAAGCATCAACTACCAAGTTGTCTTTCCCCTTTGTATACTGAAACTGTAGTCTTAACTAACCACTTTTGGTGTCTAGGGGTAATGATTTGTTGCTCCAACAAGTTATTTGATGTGATGATCAGTTATAATAGTAAAACGTCTTCCAGTTAGGTAGGGCCTCCATTTTTGAACTGCTGAATGATAGCCAACGACTCCTCTCATATACAGACTAGTTCAGCATGCATCGAAGGATCAGTAAGACTCCACCTCATTCGGAGTGCAGCCGAGTCTATGAGTCATCGTGTCAGAGTTTTGCTACACTCTTATGGGTAGGTCGGTGCCCTATCCTATTTGATGTATAATAATCTTATAGGGTTTGTAGACAAAGGTTCCTTTTGTACAGTACGTCAGAGGCCTTGACAACCCATATGTATTCATGTTTTAAGAAAAATGGTTCAGTGATACAGTGTTTTCCCACTTACAGTTGTACATTATAAGTTGTGGCCATATGGGCCTATGATAGTTACAAAAGGAATGAGTCCAGCTAACTCGAACTATGTATTTTCTAGTTTTGGTCGAACGATCATGAGTTACAGAGTGTTCGCTCGGGCCAGCACGACACTGGGTGCCAGCCACGCCTCCCCAAGTTTGGGGAGTGATAAAGTGGTATCAGAGCGGGTCGTGTCCTAGGAAGTCTACAAAGCCGTGCCTAGTAGAGTCTCACTTATGGGTGTGTTGCGCGCCATATTTATAATTGAGAGGTTGTAGGGCATTTGGGAAATGTTACCCTTCTTTTGTTTCCAGATCGTTCCATAGAGCTGAGTCGTAAGAAGTCAATATGAAGTTTTCGCCAGATTTTGTATGCACCGGAGGTGCAGGTATTATAGTAAAGCTTTAAGGCGTAATTTCCACCCATGTTTAAGGGAGGTTATGAAAGAAACAGAAGACAAAATGCGATATTGAAAGGTAATTAAGGTAAATTTGAAGAAGATACGACATATTGAAGTACCAAAGGTTGTGTATAGTCGGACTTCAGATATAGTTTGGGTTTTAGTTTAATTTACAGAGGAGACCCTAGTGAAAATTTTGTATATCTCTAAGAGTTAACATTCGAGGACGAATGTTCTAAAGGGAGGAATGATGTTACATCTCATACTTTATTATTAGGATGAGTCATAGCAATCTGTATGAGCTTGAAAGGATTAAGACCATGCATGAGATTATAGAGGATTTGTGACTATATTATTGTAAAATCTCGTAAGTCTAGCAACCTTGATACCGTTAATACATTTGATATGGTATTTTGAGTGGAATATTTTTGTAAAAAGTTTAACAAATATGATTTCATATAGTTATTAATATTACTACATTCTAATATGCTTTAAATTATAGACATAATATGAGAAAGCTTATGATATTTTCTTCATTATAAAGAGAAATTATTTTCTCACAAGAAAAGAAGGTTATATTTTTACAATTTTAAGAATTAAGTGTACAAAAATTTGTTCTCTTTATACGAGATTAGGAAAATTAGAATTTGAGAAAATATATGTATTTCTACATGGATGTTTTAAGGAAATAATAGTGTATGTATTGATGTGATATGATATTATGATTTATTAATGTTTTAATATTTTAATAGTAGTACTTTAGGATAAGGACAAGATTATTTTGTGGTTATAAGTATGTATTCTATTTCAAACAAGTGATAAATAAATTCTTTAAGGAGAGAGGGTAAGCGAAGTGAAGGAAATGACAATTTGGGATAAAATATGGTCTAAGTTATAATACCCCGTATTTATGGACTAGTTGTTCAAACCCCATTTTGTCCTCATATTTTTAAAATAAATATATACTTTTAAAATATAATATTTTCATCATCATTTAGTTTACAAACCTATACAAGCATTTTCCATAATTTTTAGAGCTTTAAATTAATTTTCTTGTATTTAAATTATATAAATATCTAGTAATTATCCTTTAAATTATTTTGTGATGACTTAATTACCTAATAATTATTTTTTCACATATAATATATGTTTCAAATATTTTATTTTTATTCCATATAATTACATTAGCATTTTTAAGCTATTTGTCTAATTTTGCAAAAATAACCTATATTCTACAAATAATTGAGTTTATTATATTATTTATGCAAAAGTATCATTTTATATTTTTATAATATTGAGTTATTATTTTAAAATAGTTTTTACAACATAAATATTATTTTTACCATTTATTAGAAGTTTTATAATATATTTTTAATTAATTTTCGTAGGTTCAAGAGCTGGCCCAAAACATGCTAATATTCGGACCAATTTTGGCCCAAACCATTATCCCAACTCCCCAATTACCCCGACCGCAAACAAAATAACCCATTAATCCAACACGTTCGCTACCCATACTTGTCCATTTACCCGCCAGTCTTTTAAAATCCTGGTTGTAGATCTCTAAGATCAACAGCCCACAACCAACCGACCCTTTTTATTACCTAACCCCCCATAAACCCTAACCCCATTTCCCTTTACCCGCTTCCTCTCCACTCCCCCCTCTCAAACCCTAGCCGCCTCACTCAAATTCTCTCCAAACCCGCCTCAATCATGGATTCCTTCCATGATTTTCTTGCCTTTCATGTGTTACCTTAGTATTATTTGCCAGATTATGGAGTTACATAGTACTTGCCCCAATTTTGGCAAGTACTAGTCCCCAAATCGGATTCCACCACCTTCAATCTTTGAGATTTAGATGATATTTCGTCTATATGCACTCATTATCAGGCTATATGGTCTGATTCAGTGAGATTTTCGACCATCTATGCTTTCCTTTTGAACTAGGGTTTGAGATTTTTCATTATTATTTACTGATTCTCGATTGATACTCTTCTTTTTCCCGTGTTTTGACTTATATTTTCCTTATTTCTGTTTAATCCCCGTGTTTCCCTATATTTTACTTTTATTTTCCCTAAGAACCGACTCTAATTGATTTCGTGTGATATTTTCCTTATTCTCTATTTAATCTATTGATTCCTTTATTTTAGGTGTTATTTTCATGTTATTTTTTATTCTCTGTTAATTTACTAAACTCCCTTACTCTATGTACTATTTTCCCTAAAAATCGATTCTAATTGATTTTGGCATATGTTTCCTTATTTTGTGTTTAATGTTTACCGCGTTTCCTATTTTATGTATAAATAGGCTACCATATAAACCCCTCCCATGAAACCCCTTGGATAGATTTTCTTGAATCCTAATTCCTTCTACAGTTTTCACTACTCTCGTCTCTCACTCACTCCCACACTGTTACACTCAAACTCTCTAAAATTATTGAACAACCTCCTCCGGTGCAAGCACTGCTCGGAGCCCATTCTCGAGGCTCTTGTGAACTCTGAAGCATCGGGGATTTGGGTTTTTTGCTATTACACTCTTTACACTTTTGATTATGCAATTGGTTACTTGTCACAACCCCGAAACCTAAGCCGGTCGTGATAGCGCCTATAATGGAACTAGGCTAGCCAACCATTACAGACTATCATAATATTTCATAATTTCCAAAAACTAGCAAATTAAAACAGCAAAATGAGATAAACAATTTATACACTACCCCAAAACCTGGAGCCAACTGTCATGAGCATCTAGGACTATAAATACAATGTACAATAAGGTGACTTGCTACTACAAAAGTCTGAAGTAAGAAAGACAAAAAAACTATGAACTGAGGAAAAGAAAGGAGGTGAGTTGGGGACGCTGAGCAGCTACCTCAATCCTCAAACAAACTCTAAGCACGTCCGAAAATCAACTAGTGAGATGGTCCGGTACCTGGATCTGCACACAGATGTGCAGGGAGTAATGTGAGTACACCAACTCAGTAAGTAATCAAAGTAACTAAAAACTTGAGTGTAGTGACTAGCATTTATAAGTCATGATTTCATAAAACAGTAATTCAACTTTTATTAGAAGGCTCAGATAGAGAAGGGAGAGAAAAGCAGTAAAATTCACAATATAACAGCCATCCTGCCACAGTATCTCTCATAACCAGGTATCTCAGTTTCTCGTGACTCCACTATCAGTATCCCATGCTCACACTAAACACTCACACTCAACAAGTACCATAAATACACTTAACTATTGCAGCGGGCAGCCCGATCCGATACATATATATATATATATATATATATATACATTGCTGCGGCGTGCATCCCGATCCATATAACATACGCTCTGGCGTGCAGCCCGATCCATATAATAATCGACTGCGCCTACTGGGCGTGTACAGACTATGGAGGGGATCCTACGGCCTAAGCGCTATATTTGTTGCGGCGAACAACCCGATCCAACATGTATATTGCTATGACGTGCAGCCCGATCCATATATAATATATATTGTTGCAGCATGTAGCCCGATCCAATATGTATATATAATCGATATATTAGTGCGACAGGCAGCCCGATCCATATTTATCCTCACATATTCAGCTCTCGGCCTCACTTAATCATCTTCACAAGCCACTCGGGCAACCCATCTCAACTTATGGATTCAGCCCCAAAATACCTCTCAGAGTCTCAAAACAGTGTGATGACAAAGAAAATAACAATGAGTAGAATACATGACTGGGTTCACAATTTTTCTATCAAGATAGTGTGAGAATGGTGTAAAAGTACCTCTGAGGGTCTAAACAGGTCGGCACAAGGCCCCAAACATGGCTTACATCCTACAAACAAGTATAAATTTCTAAAATACAAGATGAGGTAAGGTTTCAAATAGAATACACGGCTTAAAAGTCGATGCGGGGCGGACCAAGTCATTATCCCTATCGGTGCACGCCCACACGCTTGTCACCTAGCATGTGCATTACCTTATTTACCAAAAAAAAAAATACCGAGGTTTCATACCCTCAGGTTTAGAGTTACAATCCTTACTTACCTCAAAACAGCCCAAAAGCTACTCTGCGATGCTCCTGCCCCTTGAAATGGCTCCCAATTGCTCCGAGTCTATCACAATCAAATCAATAACATCAAAATATGCTAGGGAGATGAACCCCAATAGAAAACTATCAAATTTAGGCGCAATTCCCGAAATTGGCCAAACTCGAGCCCCGGGCCCACGTCTCGAAATTCGATAAAAATCACAAAACTAGAATCCTCATTCCCTCATGATTCTACCCATACCAAATTTATCAAAATACAACCTCAATTGCCCACTCAAATCATCAAAAGAAATTTCCAATTCTCCCTCCCATTTTCCCCAAACTTCTACTTTAATTCCTCAAATTGCATGGTAAAAATCAAGACTAATACACGAAATTAAACCAAAAGTGATTGAAGAACACTTATCACAAGAATCCCACTGAAAATCTCGTCCAAATTCTCCTTCCCCTGAGCTCTCTAATGGAATATTAAGTTATGGCCAAAAACCCCCGTTTAGAACTTAAAAATTGTTTGCCCAAGTCTCCTTCTTCACTGTGATCGCGGGAGTTCCCACGCGATCGCGAAGAACAAGTCTGCTGTCCCACTAAATTACCTTACGCGATCGCATAAGACAAAACGCGATCACATTGCTTCCCCTCCCTCACGTACGCGATCGTGGCTCTACATAGGCGATCGCATAGAAGAAAAAGAACACTGCCTCAGAACAAACCTATGCAATCGCATCCCACTATTGTGATCGCATATAAGGAAACCAGTGGGTAAAAGTTGCAGCAACTACAGCAGTCCCTCTAAGGCCAAACACACTCCGATAACCGCCTGAAACTCACCCGAGGCTCTCGGGACCTCAAACAAACATACCAACACATCCCATAACCTCATTCAAACTTAGTCGAGCCTTCAAAACACCAAAAACAATGCAAAAACACCAAAATCACATCAAATTCAAGCCTATGAACTTTGAAACTTCTAAATTTCGCCAATGATGCTGAAACCAAACAAAACACGTCTGAATGACCTAAAACTTTGCACACATATCCAAAAATGACATTATGAATCTGCTCCAACTTCTGGAATTCCATTCCGACCCCGATAGCCTAATTTCCCCTGCCGACCGGAAATCGCCAAAAACTAACTTTTGCCAATTCAAGCCTAATTCTACACCGGACATCAAAACTTCATTCCGAACATACTCCTAAGTCCCAAATCACCTAACGAAGCTACCCTAGCCATAAAATCCATATTCCGAGATTGTTTACCAATAAGTCAACTCCCAATTGACTTTTTCAACTATTAAGCCAATTAAGAGACTAAGTGTCTCTGTTCTCACCAAGACCACTCCGAACCCGAACCTACTAACCCAAAACAACATAAATAGGCTAAGCAACATACGATAAAGAAGAAATAGGGTAAATGGGGCTAATCTCACGGAACGACCGGCCGAGTAGTTACATTAGTGTTTAAACCCTCGCAATAGTTAATTTCTTTCATTCTTTCTACACATGTATCTGAACTTATATGAGCATGATTTAACTATGATAGTGTTCAATTTTGATGTCATTCTATGTTAATTAACGCATGAGAATAGTCTACTGTTTGTGTTACACTTCACTATAATTTGCACTCTGTGATCTTTTGTCTGCTGAGATTGGTTCTGCACCATGTAGCATCTTAACACGTCTAGTTTTGGACTTCAATAGAAATCCACTTCAACATGAGCCTGACTATCGTGGTTGTATCTTGTTTCAGCATATTGTGTTTATATAATACTCTATGGAAACCCCCTTTTACTTGAATGAACCCTTTTGGTACTAAGTCATGTGTATATCAGAATGCTCTTTAATGCTGCCCTAAAATCTGTTCTAAACTTGTTTCATAGTATCCTGGTTTTCCAAAAGACAAACGCTCTATTTCCTTTTGACTAAGACTTTACTCCTATGCTAACATGTTTTTTAGCATACCTTGGTTTATTTGCAATATTCTCCTTTATGTGATTATCAATATGTGTATCCCTCTATTATGTCCTGTTTACCTCAAAAAATAGTATTAACAATTATATTTGATTTGTGGTTCTAAAAATATGTGATTTACTCTAATACTAGTTAATAATCAGAAATGATAAGCTTAAGTAAGAAGAATGTGATAGCCAAACCAATGTTGTCACAGAACTGGGGCCTCGAGCTCAGGAACCTCGGGTTCTCGAGGTCAGTCTTTAGTAGTAAATTATGAACAGTCAATGAAGAACAATAAATTAAGAACAATAAAGCTGAGGAATAATGTTGAGCTCGTTAAATAAGAAGAGTAGAGTAGAATGTTCTATTGTAGTGGAATTGATGCCTTTACAAATGATTGGGGTCCCCTTTATATAGGAGGGTAAAACCCTAATATGGTACATTTCTAATTATGACAAATAATACTATTGGTACAGTTGTATAACGGTTTAGTACGGAGATGTACTGTTTCTTACAAATCCTATCCGTCCTAACCACGTGTCCATAGGAATCTCCCATTTTTTCTTGACTGTCATCGATTTGGCACTGCCTTGAGGTAGGTTGTGACGGGTCCTCGATATGCCATCTCGAAGTGTATGTTCTGCTCTGCGATCAATTCGAACTTTACTATGAATTCTTTGAGCTCGGGCTCGGTATAACAGAGACCTCAAAATCGGACTCCTCCGATTTCGGCCGTATACAGATAGTCCCCGTGTTTCTTATAAAGAAATGATAAGAAACGATTTGAATTCTTGACCCTTTGATATCCCCATCATGACGCTAGCCACGTGAGGTCAGCGATTGGTGTGACGGAAAGGTTGTGCACAGGTCATGTCTGCACAGTTCTCGAAAAAAACCCACCAATCGATAACAGCTATTGGTCGTCCCTTTAACCTTTCCAACACGCTTAGATGACCCCTATAAATACCACAATTCGTCACTTCTCAAATTTTTACTTTCCAAAGCGTCTTCAAACCTTTACTAACTTTTCTCTACATTCATTCTTCCTTTGTGTTCATCTTTTAAACAACTTCTTCTTCATATTCTGAATTTTCACAACAAACATGGCAAAATCTTCTAAGACAGTTCTCCAAATGGAAAAAGCCTCTTCATCATCACGCTCGTCTAAGGGAAAAATAGTAGTGCCTCCTCGTGTTGAGGAGTGTACCCCCGGCCTTGTGAAATATTTTTTGATTTCAAGGTCAAAAAACCTTCCTCGATCGCGGGACGATGTGAACCCATGTCTCGATCTATTATTTTGATAATCGAAACTGGGAAGGTGAAGGTTGATTGCCGTTGGGGGGATACGGTACAAGTGGAGATCCCTTCACCCGAAGAGGACATAACCACTCACAAAGCTGGTTTCCTTAGCGTATACACATACTCATTCACCTTAGGTCTTCTAGAACTCTCCTTGCCACCGATAGATCCAGTGATCCTCAATTTTTGTAGACAATATCGGGTGACGCTCGGCCAAATCTATCCCTCCTTCTAGCGAATCGTTTACCTAATCAGGCATTTTTTGAATATGGTCGAGGGGATGCCTTTCACCCTCGACTATCTTATTAGACTGTACAACCTGCTTTTCTATCGAGGTGGCTTGATTAAACTACAACGTCGATATTTGAAGTCTTTCTTCGCTAGCATCAACGAAGATAAGGACCGAGGAGTGGATGAGCCTCTTATTTGAGTCAGAACTGACATGATTCCTACTAAGAAGATGACATTCCCTTAGGAATGGAATATGAACCATAAGTGCCGACTCATTGAACATGGTTCATTAGTCAAATGTTTTTTCTTCCTTTTGAACTAACCCCATTCTGATGATGCAGCTGTTGAGTGGTACCCCGGTGTGGTCAAGGACTTCCCGAGCTAGGTTCGACAACTAGATTCCACCTCCACATATGTTGCACGTGTCTGGCGTGACTTGGCCAGAGGCCGACGGAAGGCCAAAAACCATGGTGAGCTTTTATTAATATCGTTTTTGAATTTTTAGTGAAAATATCTCATGGTAGAATACTTAACCTTTTGTGATTATGTAGGTCACTGAGAAGCCGTTTCAATGAGGCTGCCCCAACCTAGTGAAGTAGATACCCTGAAACCTGCCAAGGATAAAAACAGAAAAATGGAGGTGCTGGCAGAGTCTCCGAAACCAAAAAAGGCCAAAGCTCGAAAGTCTAAGGCCGACACAATGGCATTGTCTCCCGAAGCTGCAGCGAGTCTACGTGCTGAGGCCGAAGAAAGAGATGATACTGGGGGTGAAGGAAATGCCTTGCCATTGGTAATTCTGAAGGGAAGCGGAACCGATGCTTTAAAGGTTTTTGCATTGAAGGCAGGCGAGGTGGCATAGTCTCGAGCTGAGAGGATCCCCGAAGGGAGCTCGAGCCCAGTCCACAAACCGACTGGTGACCTGAACGTACCTTGTGCTAAAAATTACTTTGTTGAAAATCCTGAAAGAACCAACCATGAAGCTCCTCAAAAGGAGGAGAATGCCCCGATCGATCCACTCGGGGTGATCGACTTGGGAGACTCTCCACATGGAACATCCTTTTCTGAAGGGCAGATACGGGATGCCCAGGAAATGAAGACTCCTGAAGCGGGGGCATCCCACGGAGAGAATGCAATCTTCGAGGAATGTCTTGCCGGGATTGAAGAGGGCCCCGACCTCGGCGCCTTGTTTATATTCGAAGAGGTTGATAGGCTTCAAAAGCAGGTATACTTTGTCTTTTAACAACTATGTTTGGGATTTAATTTTTGCCTTTCTAACTTCCTTTCTTCATGACCAGGCTGTGATGTTCTATGATCAGGCTTTCTCCAAGTCTCGGGCAGAGCTTTCTCGATGCGAAGACAAGCTTAGTAAGCTCATGTTGGAACACGGTGACCTTAAGGCCCACTATGTCAGAAAAGAGGGGGAACTTTGTGACCTTCGAGCCCGTGCGGCGGAGGCATCTCGAGAACAGACCGATTTTATCAAGCAGGTAACATAGTCTTTGCAGGATTGTTTTACAGTTACTCATTTTAGTGTCCTAATTGTCTTAATTCAATTCTTGCAGCTCGAGCATAAGAATGACCTGGTAGGGCAACTTCGGGAGGATCTTAGGGTCAAAGACACTGAGATCCTCGGACAAAAGCATCGCATGGATGAGGTAGCCTCCGAGAAGGACACTCTTCGAGAGAAACTGACCTAGACTAAGCACTAACTTCAAGTTGTAAAGGGAAAAAGTCACTGTTATAAGGAGTTTCGTGTTGAATCGCCTGCCGAGTTGTCCAAAATCAAGTCCGAAGTTGATGCACTCATGTCCTCGTATCAGACTGATGTTGTTGCTGCAAATGCTCGGGCTAAGAAAGTATCCGCTGAAGCCGAGCTCAGGCTAACTCTTGCCATTGATCATGATCGATTGGAATCTCGGAGGAAGGGTTTCAAGGAGATACACACCAAAGATTTTGATCTTTCTGCTGAGATCGAAAAAGTGAAATCCTTAGAAGAAGAATCGGTTGCACTGATAAATCCCGACGAGGATTCCGTTAGTGGATCGGAAAGTGGTGAAGACAAAGATGAAGTCCCCGAGGGGCAAGAGTACGCCGAGGATCAAGGTTCTAAGGGTCAAGCCGTCGAGAGTGCAGCTCCTGATGGAACTTCCTCCTATCGAGTGACCCCGACAGAAGATTAGGCTTCTATTTTTTTTCCTTTTTTGTGTAAGGCCTCCATGGAGGAGTTTTGTAAATATACTTTTGTGAACACCATGTGGATATATAAATGGATCTTTTGTTTCATCTTCGCTCTTCATCTTTATGTTAATTTCCATCTTGCCTTTGTTTTTTCTTTTGAGATTTAATGTTGTTGACGATCAGTCCGATGTTTTTGACTCAGAATATAAAACACTCAGGTTCCGTGTATGATCAATGATCGATAATAGGCGGCCACTTAGGGTCCGATCTTCGAGCTTAAGATTTAGCTCGGGGTTTTTGAGTCTGAACTAAAGTAAGGTCTCGAGCACAGTGTGCTTCGGCCTTTAAGTTCTTTAGGTATTGATCCTTAGGCTTTTTAAACACATTGGACCTTAGGCTCTTTTTAAGTTGGCCCTTAGGCTCTTTAGATTGGCCTTAGGCTCTTACATTTCGGCCCTTAGGCTCTTATTAGATTTGGTCAATTCGACCTCTAAAATGGCTACAATTTTCCCCCATTTTGGCTAAGACTTTTAAAAATTTTGTTATGCCTTGGCATGTTTTTATATTCGTCCGACTTTTCGACGGTTCGGTTGATCGGAACCTCGATTACAAGTCGATGTGCGATGATAATTGAGTACCTCGTGAGGTTTTCTTGAAGCCTGATTTTCTCGAAGCCTTTACATTGTTCGGAGCTGATTTTATCGAAGCCCCTTTGCTTATGCCGAGGATAGGCTGATTTAACCAATTTTTTTTGAAGTATTTGAAGGCCTTTAGTTTTATGGCAGAAGTCGGACATCTACGAGCCGCATTATTTCGGCCGTAGCCTTTTCATATGACCGTAGTCTTTATATTTTGTCGTAGCCTTTAGTCTCCGAGTGAGATTTCCTCGGCCTTAATATTGAGGGTATGCCTTTTTAGGGGTCTTATAAGTTTGAGTATATATCCTTGGCCTTAATATCAGGGGATGCCTTTTTTAAGGCCTTATAAGTTCGGATATGCCTCATTGAGGTCTTATAAGTTTGAGTATGCCTCATTGAGGTCTTACAAGTTTGAGTATGCCTTATTGAGGTCTTATGAGTTCGATTCTGCCTCATTGAGGTCTTATAAGCTCGAATTTTTAATGACTCGATAAGTTGACTATCGAAGACAGTCCCCGAGTGTTCGGGTGTATTTGGACCTTGAGCCGTTTAATGAAAATATCAGACTTTTTTAAGGCACAAAGTCTTTTGATATAATAAGAATGCTTCTTCAAATGATCGATACATGCGTACATGTTTGGCCATGGGGCTCGACTATTCTATATGGACACGGTTCATTTGACCGTTTGGCCCCTTATAACATTCTTCTTTCGAGGCCCTCTTCAACATAACTTGCTTTCTTCGAAAAAGTAACCTCTGAGGGTGATGCCCCCCAGTATTCAAGGTTGATAGAAAAAGAAGCCTTGAATACTTGTTGAGTTTTCCTTAGGTAGCATATAGGTGTTGCCTCGTTAAAAACCTTGTCGATAATACCCATTTAGGATAAAACCTTATCTAAGGGAAAAATAGTGCAACACATGCTTTAAAACCCAAAATCTTCGAGCTGAAGGGTGCTTTGATATCTCCAATCGAACACCTGTAAGGAGTTATTATGAAATATAATTTGAAAAATGAGAAGGTTATACCTTAGAAACAATAGCGTTTGAGCAGTGATATGTTCCAATTGCTTGGCAGTTGCTCGCCTTCCATAGTGCTAAGCTTGTAGGATCCTTTGCCTACTACCCCGAGGACACGGTACGGTCCTTCCCAGCTAGGGCCTAGCTTCCCTTCATTTGGGTTTCGAGTGCTGAGGGTAATTTTCCTTAGAACCAAGTCCCCGACTCCGAAGTATCGAAGGTTTGTTATTCTATTATAGTACCTTTCGATCCTTTGTTTTTGATCGGCCATTCGAACCAGTGCGTCCTCGCGCTTTTCATCTAGTAACTCAAAGGAGGTGTTCATGGCCTCGTTGTTTGAGTCCTCGGTGGCATGCTGAAATCTGATGCTCGGTTCCCTTGCTTAGACTGGTATCAATACCTAGGAACCATATACCAAAGAGAATGGGGTCTCCACTATGCTTGACTTCGAAGTTGTTCGATATGCCCATAGTACTTTGGGCAACACTTCTCTCCATTTCCCCTTCACATCCTCTAACCTCTTCTTTAAGTTTTGAATGATAGTTTTGTTTGTGGACTCGGCTTGACCATTTGCACTTGGGTGGTAAGGCATCGATAGGATCCTTTTGATTTTATGATCCTCGTGTAGTTTTGTCACCTTGCTGCCGATGAACTGCTTCCCGTTATCACATGTAATCTTGGAGGGGATCTCGAATCGACATATGATATGGTCCCATATGAAGTCGATGACTTCTTTTTCTCTTATCTTCTCAAAGGCTTGCGCGTCTACCCATTTCGAGAAGTAGTCAGTCAAAAATAAGATAAATCTAGCTTTACCTGGCACCATTGGTAGGGGGCCGACGATGTCCATCCCCCATTTCATGAATGGCCACGGGAAAAGGACTAAGTGTAGTTGTTCACCGGGTTTATGTATCATCGGTGCGAATATTTAGCATTTGTCACGTCTTCGAACGAACTCCTTGGTCTCATTTTCCATGTTATCCCAGTAATACCCCGCTCTAATTACCTTTCGAACTAAAGAATCAGCACCGGAGTGGTTTCCACAAGTGCCTCCATGGATTTCTCGTAGCACATAGTCGGTATCCCCAGGTCCCAAGCATACTGCTAGTGGCCCTTCAAAGGTCCTCCTATACAATGTTCCATTCTCATCGAGTGAAAATTGGGCTTCTTTGGCTCGAAAGGCCCTCGATTCTTTTGGGTCCGTGAGGAGCTTCCCATGTTTCAAGTAGTTGATGTACTTGTTTCTCCAATCCTATGTTAGACTTGTTGAGTTGATTTCTGCATGGCCTTCTTCGATCACCAACTTTGATAGTTGTACGACAGTCCCCGGGATTATGTCATCTTCTTCAACTGAGGATCCCAAGTTTGCTAGTGCATCGGCCTCGCTATTCTGTTCTCGAGGTATGTGGACCTGGGTTCACTCTTCGAAGCGATGAAATGTCACTTGAAGCTTGTCTAAGTATATTTGCATCATGTCTTCTCAAAATTTGAAGCTTCCATTTACTTAGTTAACCACCAAAAGAGAGTCACATTTTTCCTCGATGACCTCTGCTCCTAGGCCCTTGGCTAGTTCGAGACCTGCAATCATGGCATCATACTCGGCCTCATTGTTAGTCAACTTCGAAGTTTTTATGGATTGCCTAATTATGCTGCCCGTAGGTGGTTTTAGAACTATATCGAGCCCGAATCCTTTCACATTCGAGGCACCATCAGTGAAGAGGGTCCATACCCCCGATGATGTGCCTGTTTTTAACAAGAGTTCTTTTTCTACTTGGGGCACGAGGGTAGGCGTAAAATCGGCCACAAAGTCTGCCAAAATTTGAGCCTTGATATCCATTCGAGGTCGATATTTGATATCGTACCCTCCAAGTTTGATGGCTCATTTGGCCAATCGGCCCAATAATTTGGGCTTATGCAAGATGTTTCGAAGTCTATATGTAGTTAACACGCATATAGGATGACATTGAAAGTATGGTTTCAACTTCCTAGATGCACTTACTAATTCAAGAGCTAATTTTTCTAAGTGTGAATACCTGGTTTCAACATCTCCCAGGGTTTGACTTATGTAATAAACAGGGAGTTGCGTACCTTGTTCTTCTCGAACCAACACACCACTTACCGCAACTTCGGACACGACCAAGTACAAGTATACTGTTTCATCCTCCTTCGGGTTATGGAGCAAAGGTGGGTTCGAGAGATACTGTTTTAATTCTTCTAAGGCCTGTTGGCATTCCGGAGTCCACTCGAAGTTGTTTTTCTTCTTGAGAAGGGAGAAAAAGTGACAACTCCGGTCCGATGACCTTGAGATGAATCGGCTTAAGGGTGCTATCCGCCCGGTCAACCGTTGTACTTCTTTCACATTGTTTACTACGGTGATCTCCTCGATAGCTTTGATTTTTTCGGGGTCGATCTCGACACCATGAAGCCCAAAAATTTTCCCCAGCCGACTCTAAAAGCGCATTTCTCGGGGTTGAGCTTCATGTTGTATCTTCTTAGGATATTGACCATTTCCTGCAATGAGTCAAATGGTCCTCTATGCGCAGGGACTTAACTAATCTTTGTAATCTACACACATTCTCAGTTTATTTCCCTTTTTGGGGACTACTACTACGTTAGCTAGCCATTCGAGGTATTTTACCTCCCTAATGGATCATATTATAAGAAGCTTATTTACCTCATCTTTGATGAATGTATGCTTTACCTCGGATTGAGGCCTACTTTTTTGCTTCACCAGTTTGAACTTGGGATCAACACTTAGTCGATGGGTGGTTACCTTCGGTGGGATCCCTATCATATCTAAATGGGACCAGCCGAAGAAATCAATGTTATCAATAAGAAATTGGATAAGTTTTTTCCTGAGTTCGGGGGTTAGTCCCGTTCCTAGGTATACCTTTCGTTCTAGAAGATACTCGATCAATACTGCCTGCTCGAGTTCTTCGATAGTGGACTTTGTTGCATCTGATTCCTCGGGGGCAACGAAGGCTCGGGGGTGAGGAAGTCTTCTTCTCCGTCCTCGACCATTTGTTCATCGATCACTTGTCCCTCGGGCTCAACCGAGGGTATGGGCTATGATTTCTATTTAGCTACCTATTCGCCTTTTGACTTCTCTGAGGTAGATGGAGCCGATACTGGTGCTAAGTCCTGCACCGCAAACATCTCCTTAGCTGCATGCTGCTCTCCGTACACCATTTTTACTCCATCCTTTGTTGGTAACTTCATCATTTGATGAAGAGTTGATGGCACTGCCCTCATGCTATGTATCCATGGCCTTCCAAGTAGGGGGTTGTACCTTATGTCACCTTCGATGACATGAAATTTGGTGGCTTGTATGGTCCCGACCACGTTGACTGGGAGGATGATTTCCCCCTTCATTATTTCACTCGCAATGTTGAACCCACTCAGGACTCGAGAGGCGGGTATGATTTGGTCGATCAACCTGAGCTTCTCCACGACTCTCAACCTGATTATATTGGCCGAACTACCTGGATCCACGAGCACACGCTTAATTTGAACCTTATTTAAAAGGAAATAAATTACCAGTGCATCATTATGAGGCTGAGATAAGGCTGAGATGTCTTCCTCGCTGACTGTGAGGGTATCCTTGGGAATGTAGTCCCAAGATCGCTTCTCCCTTGTGATGAATACTTTTGTGCGTTTGAATACGGGTCCATGTGGGACGTCGATTCTGCCGATGATCATATGAATGACATGATGTGGCTCCTCCTATTTATTATTCCTATTTACATCTCTCTCTCTCTCGAAAATTATTCTTGGCTCACTCGCGGAGGAAATCTCGAAGGTGCCCTTCGTTGAACAATCGGGCTACCTCCTCTCGAAGCTGTCTGCAATCCTTGGTCCTATGACCGTGAGTGCCATGGTATTTGCACATTAAGTTGGGGTTCCTCTGGGAAGGATCTGACTGCATGGGCTTGAGCCACCTGGTATCTCTAATCTTGCCTATGGCTGATACGATGTCTGAGGCATCGATGTTGAAGTTTTATTCTGACAATCGGGGTGCCTCCAATGGTCCCGAGTTCCTGTCGAACCCAGTTTTGTTCATGAGTCCCCGGGAACTTTGGCCTCGATCCTCCCTTTGATCATTTCGATGTATATTACGCCTCGAGGTGTTTCTTCGGTCTTCGACATAGGGTTGGTATCTCTCCTTATTCGGCCTTGACTCCCTTTCTCCATTTCTTGACTCCTGTGCTAGTAGCCTTCCAGGATACACTGAGCCTAAGGGGGCTCCTAATTTGTCGTCCTCGACCCTAATTTTCGACTGGTACCTATTGTGAACATCCTCCCAAGTTACGGCGGGATAATCGATCAAGTTTTTCTTCAGCTGCTTCGAAGCTATGGAGCTTCGTTCATTCAAACCCTGAGTGAAGGCTTGCACTGCCCAGTCATCGGAGACTGTGGTAATTCCATTTGCTCCATCTGAAAGCGGGAAACGAATTCCCTTAGCATCTCGTTTTCTCTTTATTTGATTTTGAAGACATCAAACTTCCTTGTAGAGATCTTTATGGCACCATCATGTTCCTTTAAAAATGAGTCAGCCAGCATAGCAAACGAATCTATCGAGTTCGGGGGAAGGTTATGGTACCACATCATAGCCCCTTTGGACAAGGTTTCTCCAAATTTCTTCAACAGGACAGACTCGATCTCGTCGTCCTTTAAATTATTTCCTTTTATACCACAAGTATATGTGGTTATATGCACATTGGGATCTGTGGTCCCGTTGTATTTTAGGATGTCGGGCATCCTGAACTTCTTCGAAATGGGCTTTGGAGCCGCACTTAGTGGGAATGGTTTCTGCACGAACTTCTTCGAATCCAGTCCCTTCAAGACTGGAGGTTCTCCTGGGATCTGGTCGACCCTCGAGTTGTAGGTTTCTACTTTCTTGTCATTATCATCTATCTTCTTTTCTCCCGACTCGACCCTTTTAGTGAGTTCCTCGATCATCCTCATGATGGTGGGGTCAGTTCTTGACCCATTATTGCTCGATCTTTCTATTGTTGGCTCAACTCGGGGAGTTGTTTATGGTCCTGCTGTGCTCGGAGTCTTTTGCTGACTCTGCAACTGAGCGATAGAAACTTGTTGTGCTTGCAACATTTCAAAGATTACTTGTAGACTAACTTCTCTTTCTTCTTGAGTCTATGTCCCTTGTGCATTAGGTTGGTCCCCTGCGCATACACTTCCTTCAATATCAGTACACAAATCAACGTGCAAAGTAGTGTGTGAACCTACGTCGACAGGGTTTGGTGTTGGTGCTACCCCAGGGTTCAGCGGTGGCACGCCGGCCCTTGGAGTCGTTGCGCATTTTTCTCCATGGAAACCAAGACCGTCATTTTCAAGTGCATTTGTTGAGTTAGACATATTTTAACCTAAAATGAAAGAATCTTTGGACAAGAATAAGTGTGAAGAATAACTTGTGTTATCAGAGAACTAGCACCAAAACAATCACTATTATCTTTATCCCCACGGTGGGCGCCAAACAGTTTACCTCAAAAAGTAGTATTAATAATTATATTTTATTTATGGATCTAAAAATATGTGATTTACTCTAATACTAGTTAATAATCAAGAAATGATAAGCTTACGTAAGAAGAATGTGATAGCCAAACCAATGTTGTCACAAAATTGGGGCCTCGAGCTCAGTAACCTCGGGGTTCTCGAGGTCAGTGTTTAGCAGTAAATTACGAAAAGTCAACGAAGAACAATAAAGTTGAGGAATAATGTTGAGCTCATTAAACAAGAAGAGCAGAGTAGAATGTTCTATTGTAGTGGAATTGATGCCTTTACAAATGATTAGGGTCCCCTTTATATATGAGGGGAAAACCCTAATATGGTACATTTCTAATTATATATGAGGGGAAAACCCTACTATTGGTACAGTCGTATAACGGTTTAGTACAAATATGTACTATTTCTTACAAATCCTATCCGTCCTAACCACATGTCCTTGGGAATTTCTCATTTTTTCTTGACTGTCATCGATTTGGCACTGCCTCGAGGTAGGTTGTGACGGGTTCTCGATATGCCTTCTCGAAGTGTATATTCCAGGATTAATTCAAACTTTACTTCAAATTCTTCGAGGTCGGGCTCGTCATAACAGAGACCTCGAAATCGGAGACTCCTCCGATTTCGACCGTATACATGTCCAAGTAATTATTAATATGGAATTATGTTATACTTAACTTAATTTAGACCCTTAGATGTAAACTAGTGCAACCTATGTATGTTTGTAAACTTGTTTCTTCTCCTAATTCCTATGATAGTTGTTTATGTGGTACTTTGGCTGTGTGAACCTGGCTGAATTTACTGATCTACTTGACAAGTCGTGTTGCATGCTTATTTTGGGAATTTCTGTCCATTCTCCTTACTTGTTAGTCTGGTATTATGAATTCTTATTCTTAGCCGACTAAAAGCCAAGGCTATTTATGCTCTATCATTGGTCTCCCTGGTGCGAGCACTGCTCGAGGTCCAATTGAGGCCCTTGTGAACTCTGACACACTAGGGCTTGGTCCTAGTCATTCCTTTAACCTCCAAAATGTCCCTAATGCTCTACCTACCTACCATGTATTGTGTTCTATACTGGTTGTTCCAAGTGGTGCAACACTTGGTGATGTGGCTCATTGAAAGTGGTATAGACTTCCCTATGGACTTGTGCTACTATGGTTCTTTATTGAAGGCCTAAGAAGTAATGAAGGCCCAGTGAGGCTGGGTATCTAGTTATTTTATTTGGGCCTGCTATAGGCCGATTTACTGTCATGTAACTTTACTACTTTACTTATTAATTTGGGTCTGTAATAATATCTTTGTATAAATGATTGGGGTGTTAGTAAAAGGGATAGGGTAGATTTTAATATTAATATGTGATGGGTAGATAACATGCCTATTGGATTGAATGATGCACTTGCTTTATGTTGTTCATTCTCTATGCGCACTGTAGAAAGCATGACATTAGGAAAATCCCACACTTGCACACCTTGATTATTAGCAAGCATGCCTCAATATCTTTGTCGCTATATGAGAGGACCTACCCATAGGAAATAAATATCATGGAACTCCCCTCTGATTTGCATTACTACAGCATATCCACTAGAGATCATGCCTATAGGACATTAATCATATTTTATTTGTTATTACATCACATTGTTCACCTAGAAAACCTGCCTATAAGGTTTAACAATAAAATCAGTTTGCCAAATGTTAATAGTTGGAAATCCTGCCTAAAGGATGCCAATGTTGCCTTAATAACTAGTAATGATGCCCTTTTTACATTGTTCATCACTCACTTAGGCCATTATCAAGCGTCTGAGTAATTTTGAGTTTCTAGTACCTCTATTACATAAATCACCTAGGCACAACATCTATAGGACTAATAATTGAGGAATTTTCCTCCTCAATAATCAGCATGTAACGACATGCAACCCTGTCTATAAATCTCGTTGGTTCTTGAAACTGCTTGCATGCCTTGATGCCTATCACCTAGAAATCATGCCTATAGGGATTTAAGTTCCTTAACCTTGAACTGCCTAACATGAAATCTGTTTCGCGTGCATTTGCTATTTAATTGTGGAGGCTAACTTGAGCCTTTAAGTTCCCTTATGTGTAGTCCAATGTGTTTTGTATGTCGACTAGTCTTGACTTTTTTTAGCAACCTAAGTAAAGTCTAGAACCACCCAAAATAGAGGTCCAACGCCTCCTGGACCATAGGTATCGGATGGGTAGTGCACGCATAAGGTATGACTTATAATTGAACTAGTTCGCTTTAGGTAACAACTTAAAGATAGTAATCGGGTAGCAGAGATGATAGTCTGTGCCCGCTAGAAAATATGAGTAACACCCCATCTCGAGGGAGTTACGAAGTATTATTTATGTTGCACGGGGTGATCTTTAGGATAAAAAACTTAGGACCCCCATCTTATTTTCCTTTTATTTTCAAGTGTTTGTACTTATTCAAAGTCTTTTATAACAATAAAATTTCTCAAACTTGTTGCTCTCTATATCTTTGTTTATCCGACTAATTCATATAATTCAAGTTCGGCCGGAACCCACAGTTGTGGACCTCGAAGAGTGCCTAACACCTTCTCTTCGAGGTAATTTCGAGCCCTTACCTGATCTTTGGTGATGAAAACTAGTCAAACCTGAGTCATTTGCAAATAAGTGCCCTAATGCACCTTAAACCATTAGGTGGTGGCTCTCCTCTTTTAATACCTCCTTAAAAGAGTTGACACATGTCGAAACCCGATTTCGCGAGAAAAAGGGGCGCGGCGGCATGGCAACTCTGCTAAGGAGTTTTAGGCTCTTACCATAGCAAACTTGGCTTATATGAATTAGTCTTCTATGATAAACGTGCGTCCTTCTACTTTTATTTGTTGCTACATGCACATCCTGCTCCTGTTTTCCTTTTATTCATTTCTGCATGCACATCCCTCTCTTATTCTCCCTTTATTTGAATTCGTAGTAAAATGCAAATCTCTTCCCTTCTCCACCTTTCCTTGATCAAATTGACTATAATATGCGTATCCCTTTTTCTAGTCTATTTATTTGCTCCAAGTTGCTTTTAAAACTTCTACATCAAGTCTCTCCCCACCCTTACTCCATCGCTTACTTTATTACAATTCCCATATTACACAAACTAACTTCTTCTTGTTTTTCTTTCTTTTTATGTCTTTTATGTTTCATCTTAATACTGCATGCATTGCTTTCCCATGTTATATCATGCAAATATTTGACAATGTGTTATTTATATTTGCATAAAGCATGCTCCACATCATATTCCACTCGTGCCCAATTAATACCATAGCGGCGCTTGATGAGTGCCCGCGCTCTTCCAAAAATTATCCTTTAAATTTGGAAAGGCTTATTGGCGATAATACTAGTCGATCAACGGTGCAGTCATTGGTTCCGTGCCTTTCCCTCTCAAGTTGTCCGCTTGAGGGTACCGGTCTAGACTCTTCTAGAAACACCACTCCGATATCAACTGTGCATGCATCATGTCAAAACTAGTATGTGTTAGAACGCTGTCCATGCGATAAATCGCTAAGGCAAGCTTTGTCTAAAGTCCGACGGGATTTCCATAATTCCAATGGACACCATCATGATATGTGCATTATTTGGAGAAAACATACTGGTATGTTAATCATTAATGCGTGAGTAGTCAAATCCGGAGGGGAAATGGGTAACTCTATTTGTTTTGCAGAAATGAGGCACGAAGTCCCCAGGTTTGGCATGGTTCAAAAACATCCCACCTTTGTTGCTTTATTGGTGGAAAAACCTCTCACCTAGTGACAAGAACCATGTGAAAAGGGTCCTCTAAAACTTACCCTCCTTATTAGAAATTCGGCCAAATAATGCATTGATTGAGGCTGCCACTATGTTTTGGGATGAGAAAAGAGTTGTCTTATGATTTGGTGACATAGAAATGAATCCTCTCTTAGAGGAAATAGGAGGCTTCGCTGGGCTCCCATGGGATAGTCCTGGTTTATTGGTACCGGAAAATTGCTCTCCCCGAGGTTTCCTAAAAATGATGGGTTTCAAGAAAAATGATGAATTACTCTGCTTGAAGAAATCATACATATCATTTGAGTTCCTTTATGAACGTTACGGGCATAGCAAGTCATACCGACTTCACCATAATGAACTTGCCATTACTTCTTTGTGTTGGACACACCACCGGATTTTTGTATTCATTGTCTGTTTTTTGGGGATGTTGATATTTCCAATGAAGGGGGAAAGGATCCACACTCGCCTAGCCATGTTCGCTAGAACTTTAATGGAGGGAATTGAGGAACAAACTTACACTATCGTCCCTATGATATTGGTTGAAATGTAGTGGGCTCTAGATTGCTGCAAAAAGGATATGGGCACTTTGAGGGTTGGAATATGTTGCTGCAGGTATGGTTATTAGTACATTTTCAAAGAGGTGAATATCATCAAGAACTTCTGCGACAACTGCTGAATGACCACTTAGCCTACCATCATCCCAAAATAATGACATTTATCCCTGATAGGTTTGCGCAACTTGGAAGTGTTGTGAGTTGGGTGTGTTTCTTCAACAACTTGACTGACGAAAAGGTACACTGTATGTTTGAGTTGTTCCCTAGCAGCGAGTTCATCATCAGGTCAAGAGAAACCACTCATCTAGTATTGATCAGGTTAAGAGGGATCTATCTTTATGCTCCTATAAGGGTAATGAGGCAAGCTGGGAGAAAGCAGGTTATACCTCGGATTTCCAACATGGTCCAGGACAAAGCAGACTTTAAGGGAAACGCCATTCCATTCAAATTCGAGGCACATCATATGTGGAATCAAAAGGTAATTATGAAGAGAGATATCATCGATCCAGACAGGTATCATGTCGGCCATGTGTACTTCTATCCATCATGGTTGGTAGATGATATAGCAGGAGATGTCAAGCCAGGGATTAATCTGAAAACAGGGTTATTGACGACGTTGTTGAAGCAAAAGTTAAATACAGGATGTTGTGCAAGAGTTTTTTGAGTCTGAAGCGAAGCATTTGAAACAACATAAAGTGGATAAGGAAGCAATCAACGAATGGAAAGAAATCACTACTAAATCAAAAGAGATGTTGGAATATTTGGAGCAAGGGTTAATGGAGCTTGAGGGGAAGATGATGAAAAGGATCTCGGATTGTCAAAATGCAGAAGGCAATGAAGGAGGGCATCTAGCGAGGGCTTATCTGTTGTTGGACATGCGCGACCTGGGGAACCTGATTGATAGAGCCAAGAAGGCCAAGCATGGAGAAGGCCCCTCTGGGACCAAATAGATTAGGAAACAATTTTTTACTGCTTTCTAGATTTGTTTTAGACTTTGATTGTAATAAGGCAAATGCCATTAGTAACTCTTTTCTCATTAGTATCGTTTAGTAGAGATTTGGTTCATTTTCACACTAATAAAATGACCCTGTTATTGGCATCAATTTCTTCCAAATGTATATGTCGCTTAGGCCTGCCTCGGGCACAACGAGGTCCCTCAAATTAGGACACAAATTTATATTTCCACAATACATGTTTAAATATCGCAAACATCCTTCTAATACTCCCTACTGACTTGGTTACCTTTTGTTTTTCTTTTATTTTTCTTATTCCCATTCCCTAAGGCTGGTTTGTGCATACTGGCATCATCGGTATATCATACCAGATCTAGAGGTCCTCCACCTCCTCCTCCACCAAGTGATCCCAAGAACAAAGGAAAATCCAAAATGGACTATATGAGAAATATCAGGAAAGACAACGCTACTCATGCAGAGAATGTTGAAACTTCGGATTATCAGAGTACTCCAGCACAGAACGATATGGTCTTACGGCTGGAACAAAAAATACTAGAGCTACAAGGGGAACTTGAGTAGGACCGAAACTTGGCAAACCTTTCGCTCACCTTAAACCTTCCCGACATTAACCAACAAAATGCCTAAAACCCAGCACCTCCCTAAAACACACAAAACCAACACCCGAAAAATCCTCATGCACCTCATCAATATGCCACACCTCCTCAAAATCTTAATCCTCCACTAGTACCTACCCTTCCACAACATCATCACCATCCAACTCAGTATCCACAAACCACCGCCTATCACACTCCTCAAAATGCACCACAACCTACCCTTGATCCCCAAAGTTCAACCAACGACCACCATTATGCCCAGATTCCTGGAGTCTACCAAAGCAACCCCATATATGTGGAAACCTTAACCTACACCCCACAACAGACCTTGTACATATCGGGATCTGCAGAGAAGGGCTTGCTAATCAAAACCATGGCAGAAGAACTCAAGAAACTTACCGGCAGAGTTCAAAGTGTCGAAGATGGTAAAGGCATCGAGGGTTTAGATTATGAGGATTTGTGTATTCAGCAAGATATAGAACTGCTAGAGGGATACAAACTTCCTAAGTTTGAAATGTTCGACGGGACTGGTGATCTGAAGGTATATTTAAGAATGTATTGTGACAAGCTTGTAGGGGTTGGTAAGTTGTTCGTGAGGAGCCTTACTGGAGACGCCCTGTCTTGGTACATCAATTAGAATCCAAAGAAATGGGTTAATTGGGTGAGCATGGAATCATATTTTATGGATCGGTTCAGGTTTAATACGAAAAATGCACCAGATGTTTTCTACATTCAGAATCTTAAGAAGCCAACAGAAACTTTTCGCGAGTATGCTACTCAGTGGAGGTCTGAAGCGGAAAAGGTAAGGCCAGCGTTAGAAGAAGAACAAATGAATAAGTTCTTCATCAAAGCTCAGAACCCGCAGTACTACGAGATACTGATGGTTATTGAAAACCATAAATTTTCTGACATCATCAAATTGGGAGAAAGAATAGAAGAAGGGATTAAAACCGGAATGATGACAAATTTTGAAGTGCTCCAAGCTGCAAACAAAGCCTTGCAGTCATGTGGTATCTCCAAAAAGAAAGAAGTAGGGGTGGTAATGGTGGCCCAAGGTCCAAAGTCTCCTCTTCCATACCAAACAACCCCACCCACATATCAGCCTTCACCTCTTATATACCAACAACCTGCCGCCATTTACCATACTTATAACACCCAACCATGATACTACCATTCACCACCATCCTGTCAAAACTATCAAAAGCCTAGACCAAATTTCGACTGCAGGCCACCTAGACAATACACCCAAATTGTTGAACCCATAGATCAATTGTACGAGAGACTGAAGGTTGTCGGTTATGTCACTCCCATTCCCACTGTTGCTATGGAAAATTCCTCCCAGTGGATTAATACTACTTAGGAATGAAGGGTCATACTATTGATGAATGTCGCACTTTTAAGTATAAGATTCAGACATTGATTAACACCAAAGTTATACAGGCAAAAGAGGTTGCACCTAATGTCCATAGCAATCCTCTCCTGGATCACAGGGGTGAGGGAGTAAATGTGATAGAGACTGATGAAGAATAGGACCCAGAAGGATCAATTGGACTCATTCGTGAAGGGGATAATCCTAAAATACCTCCAGTCACTCTCACACCTATCATGGTACAGATTCAAGCACCGATTGAGGTTGAGGTAGCCGCACCAACTCCGTTTAAGGTCAAAGTGACAACACCCTCAGCCGCGCAATCTCTGTTTGAGGTTGAAGTGATAACACCCTTAACCGTGACAGTAGCACCTATACTGTCTTTTAAGTCTAATGCTATACCCTGAGACTATGCTGCAGAAGAAAGAAGGAAAGGAAAAGCAAAAATGGAGTACATAGGTGCAGCGCAAGGCATGACCAGAAGTTGTAGGGTTTATATGCTCGAACATTTGGGAGGAACAAGCAAAGAAGCCGCTTCTAAGCCGCCTGTCATTGAGACTGGCCCAGACGATCTTTGGAGAAAGGTGCAGGCGAGAGAATATTCTGTGGTTGATCAGCTGAACAAAAATCTTGCTCAAATATCAATTTTATCATTGCTATAGAACTCCGAGGCGCATAAGAATGCCTTGATAAAAGTGTTGAACGAAGCCTATGTACCTAATAACATTACTAGTGGGGAGATGGCCAATATGGTAGGGCAAGTATTGGAAAGCCTCAAAATCACTTTTCACGAAGATGAACTGCCGTCGGAAGGACTGATTCACAACAGGGCACTGCATATTACAGTGCAGTTTGAGGATAAATTCATTGCCAGGGTCCTGATAAATGGGGTTTCAAGTCTCAACATTTGTCCATTAACCAATTTGAAGAGGTTGGGTAAGGGTCTGCATGATGACATACGAGTAGGGAGTATGAACGTAAAAGCATTCGACGGTCCCAAAGGGCCACAATTGGGGAAATCAACCTCTGTTTACAAGTGGGCCCGACCTGGTTTGATGTTGAATTTCAAGTGTTAGACATATCCACCACATACAATCTGTTGTTGGGACGAAATTTGATACATGCTGATGGGACCATAGCTTCTACTCTATATCAGGTCGTAAAGATCGAGTGGAACCTTCAGGAAGTAATCATCCATGGGGACGGAAATAATCCCATCTACACCAATCAAAAAGTTCCAGTTGTCGAAAATAAAAGGAAGTTGAGTGGAGAAACATACCATCACATCGAGCGTGTCAACGCAATTGAGAAAGATAAATGGTGGAGCAGCAAGATAGAAAGCATATTGTCATGGACATGGTATGAACCTAGTAAAGGTCTTGGTAAGAATATCTAAGGTATCACTAAACTAATACAGTCAACGCGTCACGGCAAAACCTTTGGGCTTGGGTATGAGTACACCTGGCACGAGTATAACAATTGGTCACCACTATGGCACGGTCCTTATTACCCTCTAGAAAAGCCGGTACCACATTTGAGCCAGTCATTTCATCATGTTGGCATGATGTGGGGATCTGAAGAAGATGAAGTTCTAGCTAGCATAAGGAATCTGTTCTTGGAAGATGAAGACATGGACTGCAATGCGATAGTTGATGAGGAGGAGGAGGAGGAGGAAGGCCTCACCATTCAGAAAATGGAGAAGGGAGTTGTTCTCAGGAATTATACTGCTACACCATCAAGACCCCGTCGAGTTCCTAGGTAGCCTGGAAATTAGCATCATTCATTTTCAAAACAATATTTATGGGAATTTAAGACATTTTTAGTACTTTGCTTTTAAACGTATCTTGTATTAAAATTATTGTTCGGATCATTGAACTACATTTGTGTGACATTTTAATATTTATCAATGGATTGTTGTTTTAGTATTTATTATTATCCTTTACATTTTTCTCTCCACAGTGTTATTATTACTTATCCTGATGAACCTATGAATTTGACATGTAATGAGACAACACAACATAAGGATAGTGACTCAAAGGAACTGGAAGAGGATGTAATACCTAAGGAAATTGTCAAAGAAGTGGAAAATTTTGAGAAGAAGCCTAAGTCTAATTTCAATGAAACTGAAATATTCAATTTGGGAGATTCCGAAACAATCAAGGAAACTCGTGTATGCATTCACCTGTCACCGTCAGATAAATAAGAATACATCCGGTTTTTGAAAGAGTATGAGGATATTATTGCATGGTCCTATGATGATATGACCGGTTTGAGCACGTCTATAGTGGCTCATAATCTACCAACCAACCCTATGTGTCTGCCTGTAAGGAAGAAGCTCAGAAAGTTAAAGCCAGATATGAGTCTGAAAATAAAAGAGGAAATCACCAAACAGATCAAAGCTAAGGTTCTCAGAGTGGTTGAATATCCAACCTGGTTGGCTAACATCGTGCCAGTTTCAAAGAAGGATGGGAAAGTCAGAGTATGTGTTGACTATCGGGATTTAAACAGAACAAGTTCCAAAGATGATTTCTCGTTTCCTAATATACACATACTGGTCGACAATTGTGCCAAGCATGATCTCGAATCTTTTACGGATTGCTTCGCGAGGTATCATCAGATCTGGATGGATGAAGAGGATGCCAAAAATACAACGTTTATTACACCGTGAGGAGTATATTCCTACAAAAGGATGTCGTTTGGTCTGAAGAATGCTGGAGCCACTTATATGAGGGCCATGATAACCACTTTCCATGACATGATACACAAGGAGATAGAGGTGTACGTGGATGATGTTATCATCAAATCTAAGAAGGGTACATATCACATATCAAACTTGAGGAAATTCTTTGATCGACTTCGAAGGTAAAATTTGAAACTGAATCTTGCAAAATGTGATTTTGGGGTCCCTATTGGAAAGTTGTTAAGGTTCATCGCCATCCGCCAAGGAATTGAGTTATACCCATCAAAGGTTAAGTCTATCCAATAATTTCCTCCTCCAAAGAACAAGAAAGATGTGATGAGTTTCTTAGGGCGTCTCAACTACATCAGCCGTTTTATTGCACAATAAACTGTGATATGTGAACTAATTTTCAAAATGCTGAAGAAGGATGCTGCAACAAGTTGAACTAAAGAATGTCAGCAAGATTTTGAAAAAATCAAGGAATATGTGTCCACGCCACCAGTCTTGGTCCCGCTAGAACCTGAGAGACCTCTGCTACTCTATCTATCTGTACTGGATGGGGCTTTTGGTTGTGTCTTGGGACAACACGATGAGACATGAAGGAAATAACAGGTCATATACTATCTGAGTAAGAATTTAACACCCTACGGAGCACGGTATTCTTTGCGGGAATACACCTGTTGTGCTCTAATGTGATGTCAGGCACGCATCCTATATCCATTCAACCTTATAGAATGGAGTTGGAAGAATTAAAAGAACTAAAGGAACAACTGAGGGATTTGCTAGAGAATGGTTTCATCCGACTGAGTGTATCGCCTTGGGGAGCACCGGTTCACTTTGTCAGAAAGAAAGATGGATTGTTGTGGATGTGTATTGGTTACTGGAAACTCAACCAAGTCACAATCAAAAACAAATACCAATTGCCAAGAATAGATGATTTGTTTGATCAACTACAAGGTGCTAAGTTCTTATCTAAAATTGATTTGCGGTCCGGATACCATCAATTGAAGGTAAGGGAGCAGGATATTCAGAAAACAGCTTTCAAAACCCGATATGGGTACTTTGAATTTTTGGTAATGTCTTTTGGGCTCACCAATTATCCGGAAGCTTTGATGGATCTTAGGAATTGAGTATTCAAGTTGTTCCTTGACTCCTTTGTAATAGTATTCATTGACGACATCCTTGTATATTCACGAAGTCGAGAGGATCACGCCAAACACCTCAGGGCAGTTCTGCAGACTCTTCATCAACACCAATTGTATGCAAAGTTCTCGAAATGTAAGTTTTTTCTTGAATCTGTTACGTTCCTGGGTCATGTCGCCTCTGGAGAAGGGATTAAGGCTGACCTTCAAAAGATTGCAGCGATGAAGGATTGGCCTAGACCTACTACTCCAACAGAGATTCGCAATTTCTTGGGTTTGGCCGGGTATTATAGGAGGTTCGTGGAGGGGTTCTCCACTCTTTCATCTCCATTGACAAAATTGACGCACAAGACGGTTAAGTTCCAATGGTCCGATTCTTGTGAAAGGAGCTTCCAGGAATCGAAATCGAGATTGACTTCGACACCAGTATTGACCATGTCGGGGGATACAGAGGGGTTTTTGGTGTATTGCGATGCTTCAAGGATCAATCTTAGGTGTGTATTGATGCAACATGGTAAGGTTATAGCTTATGCTTCAAGACAACTTAAGAATCATGAAAAGAACTATCCAACTCATGACTTATAGCTTGCGGTGGTGGTTTTTGCATTAAAAATTTGGCATCATTATTTGTATGGGGTCCATGTAGATGTATTCACGAGCCACAAGAGACTTAATACATTTTCAAACTGAAGGAACTGAACTTGAGACAGACAAGGTGTCTTGAATTGCTCAAAGATTATGACATCGACAATTATTATCATCCGGGGAAGGCTAACGTGGCGGCGGATGCTCTTGGTCATAATTCTATGGGTAGATTGACTCACTTAGAGGCATGTCAAAGACCCTTGTCCCGGGAGGTCCATCAGTTGGCCAGTTTGGGAGTTCGTCTTGCGGACTCTAATGAAGGGGGAGTGATTGTGCGAAATAGGGCAGAATCATCGCTTGTAGCAAAAGTCAAGGAGAAACAATACAATGATCCAGTGTTGGTACAACTGAAGGAAGGGATCCATAAACATAAGACTACGGATTTTTATCTTGGCATGGATGACGGCACATTACGATACCAAAGGCGGCTATGTGTTCCAGATATGGATGGTCTTCGGGAAAGAATCATGGAAAAATCTCATACTTCTAGATATTGTGTGCACCCAGGTTCTATGAAAATGTATCATGACTTTAAGGAAGTTTACTGGTGGAATGACAAGAAGAGGGGTGTGGCGGACTTTGTGGCGAAATATTCAAACTGTCAACAGGTGAAGGTCGAGCATCAAAGGCCCGGTGGGTTAGCTCAGAGTATAGAAATTCCAATGTGGAAGTGGGAAATGATCAATATGGATTTGTGGTAGGGTTGCCGCGCACTCCGCATAAGTTCGACTTAATTTAGGTGATCGTGGATCGACTCACGAAATCAGCTCACTTCTTGCCGGTTAAATCTATCCACACTGCGGAACAATATGCTCAATTGTACATCAAGGAGATAGTCAGGCTTCACGACACTCCAGTTTCCACCATTTCTGATCGGAGGGCCCAGTTCACAGCTAATTTCTGGAAGAAATTCCAGCAAGGTTTGGGTACGCAGGTAAATCTTAGCACGATTTTGCATCCTCGGACTGACGGGAAAGCAGAGCAGACTATTCAGACGCTTGAGGACATGTTGCGTGCTTATGTGCTTGACTTCAAGAGTAGCTAGGATGATCATTTGCCTCTCATAGAATTTGCTTATAACAACAGCTTCCATGCCAGTATTCAAATGACGTCATCTGAGGCCTTGTATGGTAGAAGGTGTAGATCGTCGATTGGGTGGTTCGAGGTTGGAGAGGCTGAACTAATAGGACCAGACCTTGTGCATCAGGCTATGGACAAGGTTAATATCATAAAAAAGCGATAAAAACTGCTCAGATTCACCAAAAATCCTATTCGGACGTTCGTCATAGAGATTTGGAGTTCAAAGAAGATGATTGGGTGTTCTTGAAGGTATCTCCCAAGAAGGGGATCATGCGTTCGGAAAGAAAGGGAAATTAAGTCTGAGGTATCTCGGGCCGTATAGAATCATTCAAAAGATAGGTTAGGTGGCATACAAGCTTGAGCTACCACTTGAGATGTCATTAGTACACCCGGTATTCCATGTGTCCATAGTGAAGAAGGTAACTAGGGATCCGTCCACTATTGTGCCGGTTGAGACTATCAAGGTTAGTGAAGAATTTTCATATGAAGAGATTCCGGTTGCTATTCTTGATAGACAGATCCAAAAATTGAGAAACAAAGAAATTGCTTCCGTGAAGGTATTATGGCGAAACCAGCAAGTCGAAGAAGCTACTTGGGAAGCCGAGAGTGAAATGAAAAAGAAGTACCCTCATTTGTTTGAATAGCCATGTAATAGTTCTATGAAGTTGTTTCCCCTAAATTTTTGTATCATTTGTTCGGCAAGTGTAAAAACACTCTTTTCTAATTATATGTCCTTTATGAGGCCTCGGTTGGTGCTGTTTTATGTCCTGTTGTGTTGTTTGATCATGTATATCTTGTTAAGATGTGTTTCGGGGGCTCTCTAGCAGGTAGATATGCCTAATTGCAAAGGAAACTCTGGCAAAATTTTTAGAAAATCTGGGAGTTAGGTAAAAACTTGGGGATAATGGCATGTGGTATAACTGAACCTAAATGAACCTTGATCCTCATTCGAGGACAAATGATTTTAAGTGGGGGAGGATGTAAGGACCCATAAAATTCTTAACCAAAAAAATTCGGGGTTTCGTAGTGCCAAGTTAGATTCCTGCGGACTTTTTGGATTGAACAGTACCCTACAAACTAAGAAGAAAATTTTTCTCAGATTTACGCATTTCTGCGGCCCATTATGCGGCCGCATAATGGCCGCAGAGTGAAGCAGAAAATCTGGCCAAACTGAGGCCTGTTTTGTGGTCGATTATGAGATCGCATAATCAATATGCGGACCACACATTGGCCGCATAACCTCTCTTAGGTTTCTGCAAAGGGAGTTCTGCAGTGCATTTTGCGACCGCAGAACAGGTATGCGGACCGCATACTCAGTCAGAAAATTCATCTTCCTGGAGGCTATTTCTGCGGTCACTTTGTGCACCGCATATCCATTATGCGACCGCAAACCTATGTCGGGGCACTCATTTTCTTAATTTAAAACCCGACCCCATTCCGTTAATACACCCCCTTAGGCCATTTTTTCATCATATTTTTCTAATAACTAGAGAGAGAAAGAGCTTTAGAGAGAGAAGGTGATCCTCATCCAATACCCCTTAATTCTTTCTTGAAATTTGAAGATTTATCAAGGAAGGCAACCTAGGCTTGCACTATAGAGGTAAGAATCTACACCACGTACTCTAAATTCATAAATCTAGTCAAAAGGGGAATAATTGGTGAAGTAAATATTGGGTGGTGGGGGTAATTTTCTTGCATGCATGTATCCCTGAAGTAGGAAGGAAGGTTGTAAACTAAGGATGGGTGGAAGAACGGTAGCATGTTTCATAAAAGGATCTAAGAACAGTAATGAACACTTAGTGTTTGTCAAAGTGATCTAATGAGCTAGAATTCGACCATTCTACTAATTTCAGGTTCAATTTTGTTATATGATTAGAATATATTGAAGTTGCTAAAATCAGATCGTCTAAAAGCTATAAAGAAAACTCAATTAAGGTATGTATGGCTAACCCTCTTCTTCCTAGAATCGAACTCACTGCGTCCGAATAATTGGCGTAAGCTCCGACTTGACCATGCTAGAATTGATTGCCATACTGTGTTGGGTTGAAAGATTTATGTTCCATAATTGTTCTAAGTATTTACTATGAAATCATGCTATTTGGGAATGTGATTATGATCTCCAAGATCTTCCATTTATGTGTGCAACGCCTTACATGATAGTTATACACATGGTGGGATTTGTGTTGGAATTATTGACTTAAATTGTGGATATGGATATGTCTCACTTGTGATGGCTTAGCCGGTCAGACCGAGACCGTACTCCGTATAAAAAAATGGTGGCATTATGAGTTGTGTCATTTGGCACTAAAAACTATTAACCTAAGAAGATGGAAAGACTGAATTGGAAACTATGTGATACTTACTTAGTGTTGTTTGTATTTCTGTGAAGCACTATTTGATTATTATAACTTCCTTCCCTTTATTTCACTGTTCATTCTACTAAGATTGGTATTTGACTTACATAATAGTACGATTCGACAGTACTAACATCCTTTTTTCCGGGGGCGCTACATCTTTGAATGGATGTGGGTGGTTCCATCGCAGATAGTGTTGATCAACGATAGTGGTGCCCTTTCTCTCTTTCTCCTCAAAACAGTCTTGGTGAGCGTTGTTTCTTCCCGGGATCATGTGTAGTATATGTTGTTCTTCTTTTGTATAATTTACCACATTTTGAGGTATAGCTTGGGCCTTGTTACCAGCATTGTCATGTTTGTCTTATGATCTTTAGAGGCTCCGTAGATATTTATGTGGGACATGTATGGGTGTCGGGGTGGTCATCGGATAAAGTTGTATTTTGAAACTCTTTTCCACTAAATTGTAAACCATATTTACTTTTGGGAACTTAGCTATGGCATAATGTATATGAGGAAGAGTGAACCATTATTCGTCTGTATATTTGTAAAATTGATCTCTCCTCTGATTAACAAATGGTGATGCGTTCTCTTTTTAGATTATGAATGAGTCGGGTAGGAAAGGTTTAGTAGGCTTGCTAGACCGGGTTCACTCGGTTGAGCACCGGTCGTGCTCCCTAAGGTTGGGGCGTGACAGCGGTCAAGGGATAGGAATTAGCCGATCATCTCGTAGAAAATCCTATAGGAGGAGAATAATAACTGCTAAAAACATATTTTCCCAATGACGAAATATCATTTGTAGGGGAAAATATCACTGAAACCTACGATGGTTAGAGAATATTCTTCGACGGGGCTGCAAATTTCAAAGGAGTTGGTATTGGAGCAGTTTTGGTATCAAAAATAGGTCAAAACTATCCGGTATCCGCAAAACTCAAATTTCCTTGTACTAATAATATGGCAGAATACGAGGCTTGCATCTTGGGGCTCAAGTTGGCCATTGACATGAACATCCAGGAATTGCTGGTAATTAGTGATTCAAACCTTTTGGTACACTAGCTTCTAGGAGAATGGGCTACAAAGAATACCAAAATATTTATGTATCTATACTATGTACAAGAATTGATGAAGATATTCACAAAGATAGAGTTCAAACATGTTCCGATAATCTAGAATGAGTTTGCAGATGCATTGGCTACTCTATCTTCCATGATACAACACCCAGACAAGAATTTCATCGATCATATTCCAGTAAGGATCCATAATCAGCCATCTTATTGTGCTCATGTTGAAGAAGAAACTTATGGGAATCTGTGGTTTCATGATATCAAAGAATACTTGGCAAAAGAAGAGTACCCGGAGCACGCAAATCATACTCAGAAATGCACTCTCTGAAGATTATCCAACCATTTCTTCCAAAGCGATGGAATTATGTACAGAAGGACTCCATATCTGGGGCTATTACAGTGTGTTGACGCTAAGGAAGCATCCAAATTGCTCGAAGAGATACATGCCGAAACTTGCGGACCACACATGAATGGCTTTGTTTTAGCTAAGAAGATATTAAGGGCAGGATATTTTTGGATGACTATGGAAACGGATTGTATCAGGTATGCCCAAAAGTGTCATCAATGCCAAGTAAATGCGGATATGATACGAGTGCCACCAAATGAACTTAATGCAACAAGTGCACCTTGGTTGGGGGTGGATGTCATTGGTCCAATTGAACCCACCGCTTCAAATGGGCACAGGTTCATTCTAGTGGCCATATACTATTTCACAAAATGGGTTGAAGCCGCATTTTACAAGGTTGTAACTAAGAAAATCGTTGTAGATTTCGTTAGGGGTCTTATTGTTTGTCAATTCGGGGTGCCAGAATCAATCATCACCGACAACACCGCCAACCTTAACAGTGATATAATGAAATCTATGTGTAAGACCTTCAAGATCAAGCATAAGAATTCCAGAGCATACAGCCTCAAATGAGTGGAGTTGCGGAAGCCGCCAACAAGAACATCAAGAAAATATTGAGGAAGATGGCAGACAATCACAAAAGATGGAACGAGGAATTATCATTTGCCTTATTAGGAAACCGTACCATAGTTCGCACATCGACCGGGGCAACTCTCTACTCACCGGTCTATGGTACTGAAGTTGTTATTCCCCCGAAGTCAAAATTCCTTCTTTGACAATCATACAATAGGCTGAACTCAGTGATACAAAATGGATACGAAGTTGCTATAAACAACTAGCTCTCATTGACGGGAAAAAAATGAATGTGGTATTGTCACGGTCAACTTTACCATAACAGAATGTCTAGAGCTTTCAACAAAAGGGTCAGGCCTAGATAATTCACAACGGGGAAGTTGGTGCTGAAAGGGATCTTCCTGCATCAAGATGAAGCCAAAGCGAAATTTTCACCCAATTTGCAAAGGCCTTACATGGTTCACAGAGTACTAATAGGAGGAGCACTCATACTTTCAGAAATGGATGGAGAAGTTTGGCCAAAACCTATCAACTCAGACGCAGTAAAAAGATACTATGTTTAGATTGTTTACATTTCTTTATCCGATGTAGTTGAACTATGCTTGACCTGATTCCCGCTTAAGAGGGGATACGTAGGCAGCCCTGTGGGTTCAATCACATCTCAATAAAATCTTCATTTTCAACATGCTTAGAAACTGGGGCAGAATTTTGAGGATGAACCTCAAAATTCTGAAGCAAGTCCAACCAACTTCGTCATATCCAGAACGGTCAGAGAATTGCTTTTAAACTAGGGCATAATTTTGAGGAGGACCCTCAAAATTCTAAAGCAAAGAAGTCGCAATGTCTCTAAAATACGTCACGGTCATTGGTTCACCTAACTTACTTGATATTGCATACTACCACATTTTTAAAATAACCACATTCATCAAATGCCCACATATTTTCTCAAAACTTTATTTCTATAAAAGCCAGATGTTACCCGGGGTAACTCAAACAGGATCTCAAGACAGGAGTAAAGGAAAAGCAGGGGAAAAAAACGCGAACCAACATCCCCCGCAAAACTCACGATTTTTCTTTGGATGCAGGCACAATGAACATAACAGGAATATTCGCAAATACGTGCACACATCAAAATCACTATCTTAACAACGACAAAGTTGCCAAATGCAAACACATTTCCAGCTAAGAAATACTCTCCCTTTGTCACGCCCCAAAATTGAGGGACGTGACCAGCACTCAACCGAGTGACCTAGTTAAGCGAACCTGATTTTCCTTTTCTACCCAACGTGCTTCCCCGTGTTTATAGCATACATTATTTATGTGAAACAGTGAGATAAGCTTAAAAGTGTGTGATTACCACAATAAGTCCAGTTTCTCCTCATGTTACATTATTATACTAGATTTCCGAAAAAACATACATAATAGATACAACACTTCCCAATACGGACCACGATTACGAGCAAATACAACCATTGCCCAGAATATACATATACACCCACACAATTTTTACGGAGCCTCTAAGAGTACTAAGAGTTTATACAATACTTGCTGGCAACAAGGCCCCGGCTATACCTTACAATACATAATATACTCAAAAAGGAGATGGCTTGAACTAAACATGGCCCCGGGAGGAAGTGGGGCTCACCAGTACAGCAGAAAAAAGGATGAGGAGAAAGAACCACTAACGGTAAGCTGAGCAACCTGCTATGGACCCACCTACATCCATATAAAAGATGTAGCACCCCCGGCAAAAGGGACGTTAGTACAGTGGAATAGTACTAGTATGTATAAACAACTTTATCCCAAGTACAATCAAATAGTACACAATTATGAGACAGAAGTAAAACCAATAAATCAATGCACGTGGAAAGAAACAACCAAAATCAAACAAGTTTCACAATCTCTCCTTTTTTCCCCTATCAACATCAACATATTCAAGAGCTCACTGATTTTCATTTTAGTAGTGATAATGATCACATTCCATCCTTATTACCTCGGCCACCCTTATCACCACAACCCATCAACCTTATTACTTCGTGTTGCGGTGCGCAACCCGACCTTGCCTAACAATTTATATTCACAACAACAACCGCAAACAATTACATCACAAGAATCGTCATTTCAAGGAATACAAGTTCATATCAACAATTTATTTATTTGGGCCAAGGCACCACAACTCTCATCAAGTAGTAACTCATGTACACGGTGTTGCCATAATCGTTCAACTCATTTTCATCATTTGACAATACCCTTTTTCATTACTTTCCACGCACGACTTTTAGCCATATTACACATCCCACATTTGGGCACATCATCAATCTTTCATTCATTACACATCCTTTCATATCGATACCCTTTAGCATTTACGAGCTTTGCACAGAATGAAATAGGCACATCAAAACGCTTTTCACAACCTCATATAGCACGGTAGCATGATAGTCAACTAGGATAATCAGAGAATAGAACCTTACGTCTCAACACGTTTGAACAATCAATTCACATATTTCCAAACAAGGTACACATACATCATACTCGGACCCAGGAAGAGGATTCTACAAAGGTTAAAGTTAGCCATACATACCTCGAATCGGGACTTTTCCTTAATTTCTATCTCAAATCACCGGAACTTCTAGAACCTTCAATCTAATTCACAGTACGGCACATTTAAACTTAGAATTAGGAATCATGAACATGTCTTGAACTCATTTGAGCTTTCTATCAAGCACTAGGTGTTCCTTTAGACTAAATCACCCTTTTTTTTGTGAAAGGTTACTCCAACCTATTTTCCTTTACTACGTTATGATAAATTAGGTACATTCATGCAAGATTCTTAACCCCATCTTTATGAACTATCCTACCCATGTTTCATTTTAACAAAAATCTGGAAATTTAGGGTAAATGGGGTAGAAGCTTACCTCTTAGTGTGAAGAAATTTTTGTTTTACTTGATTAGTTCCAAGCTTGAGTGATGAAGGAAGACCAATTTGATGAATTTGGGAATTTCTCTCTCTAGAACCCACTCTTTCCTCTCTCTAATATCTCAGAAAAATGGTTAAAAATGAAGGGGAGGGGTATTTTAATGAACTGGGGTCGGGTTTTAAAAATTAGGAAAAACAGGGCCCGACACAAGAATGTGGTCGCATTCCTGACATGTGGTCCGCAGACTCAACCGCATAATGTCCCTCAAGATGGGCCAAAATTCGAAACACACTGCCCAGGTATGTGACCATTGTGCGGTCTGCATATTCATTATGCGACCGCATATTGGACCGCATAATTGACCTCAAATGGGGCGGTGATCTGCCTGTGTATGCGACCATTATGATGTCCGCATACACGTTATGCGATCACATAGTGCGTCGCATAACACCAACTTTCTAGAAAATTTTACTCTTTAAGTATCGGGGTACTGTTTTACTCAATTTAGGTCTGTTTCAAAATTTCCATAATGAAAACAACTCGGGGACTTGTTTGGGCATTATTTTTAAACAAGAAAATTTTACGGGTCTTTACATACTTCCCCCCTTAAAAATCATTCGTCCTCGAATGAGGGTATTGGAAATCATTTAGTTTTGAAAGCATGATATGAAACTTCCAGATTTTTACTAACTTCAATATTTAAGAAAAATTTCGCCAGAGTTCCCTTTGTAATTAGACCTATCTACCTGCTAGAGAGCCCCCAAAACGCATTTCCAAGCACCATTACACAGTTTTAATCACCCAATAACTCACACACAATGTTGTTACCCCAACAATTTACAGATATTCAATCATTTTGTCAACTACACATAGTTCTTTCTTCTTATACCACAAATTTGCACATGGTTCACATTTTTGCACATAACTTGGTCGTTTCAATGAGTCCCATACAACCCAATCACCTCAATATACCATATTCATTTCAATTAATTATTACCAACCTACTCTACCATTAATCACTTTCCTAGCACATATGTTCCACAAAACTTTCATTTACCTCAAGGGTTGCACACTACCCCAAATAGAACAGCGAGTTCAGTTTTAGCACACATTGAGAAATTACAACAATAATGCAATTAGGGGAAGATGGGGTGCTCTTGCAAAGAACCGAACATAAATTATAATTTGCTTAGAGATGATAGTTCTGAAAAACACTACTAGACTTATTCAAACAAATGGGGATATCTTTCTTTCATCTCATTCTCCGCCTCCCACGTCGCTTCCTCAAATTGCTGACTTTTCCACAATACTTTAACTGAAGCAATTTCATTGTTCCACAATCTACGGACTTGTCTATCAAGAATAGCAACCGGAACCTCTTCATACTGTAATTCTTCATTAACCTCAATAGTCTCAACCGGCATGATGGTTGATGGATCTCCAACCACTTTCTTCAACATGGACACGTGGAACACCGGGTGCACTAATGACAATTCAGGGGGTAATTCCAACCTATAAGCCACTTGCCCTATCCTTTTAAGAAATTCGATATGGCCCGACATACCTTGGGTTCAATTTCCCTTTCTTCCCAAACCGCATCACTCCCTTCATGGGAGATACCTTCAAGAATACCTAATCATCAACTTGGAATACCAATTCTCTTCGACGAACGTCCGCATAGGATTTTTGACGGATCTGAGTGGTCTTCATCCTCTCCCGAATGACTCTGACTTTTTCCAATGCTTGGTGCACAAGATCTGGCCCTAACAATTCTGCTTCACCAACCTCGAACCACCTAATCGGAGATCTACACCTCCTTTCGTACAATGCCTCAAATGGGGCCATCTGAATACTAGCGTGAAAGCTGTTATTGTAAGCAAATTCGATAAGCGGTAAATGATCATCCCAACTACCCCTGAAGTCCAACACACAAGCCCGTAACATATCTTCAAGCGTCTGAAATAGTCCGCTCTGCCTGACCATCAGTCTACAGATGGAAAGTTGTGCTGAGATTTACCTGATTACCCAAACCTTGCTGAAATTTCCTCCAAAAATTAGCCGTGAACTGGGCTCCTCGGTCTGAAATAATAGAAACTGGAGTACCATGAATCCGGACTATTTCCTTGATATACAGCTGAGTGTACTGTTCTGCAGTATCGGTGGTCTTGACCAGCAAGAAGTGAGCTGATTTCGTGAGTCGATCCACTATCACTCAAATCGAGTCGAACTTACCCTGAGTGCGAGGTAACCCTACCACTAAATCCATGTTGATCATTCCCATTTCCACATTGGAAATTCCATAAGCTGAGTTAACCCACCAGGCCTCTGATGCTCAGCCTTCACCTGCTGAAAATTTGGACATTTAGATACAAAGTCTGCCACACCTCCTTTTATACCGCTCCACCAATACACTTCCCGGAGATCTTGATACATTTTCGTAGAACCTGGGTGCACGGAATACCTGGAATTGTGAGCTTCCGCCATCACCCTCTCCTGAAGATTATCCACATCAGGAACACATAACCTTCCCTGGCACCGCAAAACACCATCATTTCTCCCGAGTGGAAATGTCGAAATGTTGTTGTTCAAAACTGCCTCCTTCAACTGCGCTAATGCTGGATCAATAAACTGCTTCTCCTTGACTTCCTCTACAAGTGATGATTCTGCCCCATTATGCACCATGAATTTCCCCTCGCCTGAGGTCAAGAGACAGACCCCCAAAATAGCCAATTGACAAACCTCCCGAGCCAACGGCCTCTGGTCTTCCTCCAAATGAGCCAGACTACACATAGACTTCCAACTAAGAGTGTCGACCACTAAATTTGCTTTCCCTGGATGGTACAGAATGTTCATATCATAGTCCTTAAGAAATTCTAACCATCGCCGCTGCCTTAAGTTCAAATCCTTATGCCTGAACAAATATTGGAGACTCTTGTGGTCTGAGAACACGTCCACATGGACCCCATACAAATAATGCCGCCAAATTTTTAATGCAAACACAATTGCCACGAGTTTTAAATCATGCGTCGGATAATTCTTCTCGTGATTCTTGAGTTGCCTGGAAGCATAGGCTATAACCTTCATGTGCTGCATCAACACACATCCCAAACCAACCCTTGAAGCATCGCAATAAACCACAAATCTCCCCGTGCCTTCTGGCAAAGTTAACACCGGTGTTGAAGTCAATCTTGATTTCAATTCCTGAAAGCTCTTCTCACAAGTGTCGGACCATTGGAACTTAGTTGCCTTCTGCGTCAATTTAGTCAATGGGGAGGCGAGGGTAGAGAACCTCTCCAGAAACCTCCGATAATACCCGGCTAAACCTAAGAAACTTCGAATCTCTGTCGGGGTCGTTGGTCTAGGCCAATCCTTCACCGGTGTGATATTTTGGGGATCAACATTAATCCCTTCTCTGGAAACAACATGACCCAAAAATGTGACTGACTCCAACCAAAATTCACATTTTGAAAACTTGGCATACAGTTAGTGCTGATGAAGAGTGTGCAGAATTGTCCTGAGGTGATTAGCATGATCCTCCCGACTGCGCATGTAGACAAGGATGTCATCAATAAAAATAATCACGAAGGAGTCAAGAAATGGTTTGAAAACCCGATTCATAAGATCCATGAAAGCCGCTGGAGAATTGGTCAGTCCAAAGGATATTACCAAAAATTCAAAATGGCCATAACGAGTACTGAAAGCGGTCTTAGGAATATCCTGCTCTCTGATCTTCAACTTGTGATATCCCGATCGTAAATCAATTTTGGAGAAGAAACTCGCACCCTGCAATTGGTCGAACAAATCATCTATCTGAGGCAGTGGATACTTGTTCTTGATAGTGACTTTGTTGAGCTGTCGATAATCAATACACATCTGAAGCGACCCATCCTTCTTCCTAACGAAAAGAACCGGAGCGCCCCACGGCGACACACTCGGCCAAATGAACCCCTTCTCTAATAAGTCTTTCAACTGCTCCTTTAACTCCCTCAACTCAGTTGGCTCCATTCTATATGGTGGAATAGATATTGGTTGTATATCTGGCAATACATCAATCCCTAAATCGATCTCTCTATCTGGCAGAATCCCTGGAAGCTCTTTCGGAAACACTTCAAGAAACTCATTCACAACTGGAATGGACTTGGGGGTAGACCCTTCTGCAGCGGTGTCCGCAACCCATACCAAATGATAAACACATACCTTTCTAATCATCCTCGAGGCCTTAAGGTAGGAAATAAAACTACCCTTCGGCAACACCATTCCCTTTCCACTCAATAACTTACTCGTTAGGAAACTCTAGTCTCATAATTCTGGTTCGGCAGTCGAGTTTAGAAAAGCACGAGTAAAGCCAATCCATCCCCATGATAACATCAAAATCTACCATCCCAAGTTCAATAAGATCGGTCGTGGTATCTCGACCACACACCGTGACAACACAATTCCTATAGACTCGCGCAGCTGTGATGGAATCACCAACAGGAGTCGACACAGAGAACGGCTCATGAAGTTGTTCGGGTTCTATCCCAAAACTTGAAGCAATAAATGGGGTAACATAGGACAAGGAGGACCCCTGATCAATAAGAGCATAACAATTAAGGGCTTGGACAAATAGAATACCTGTAACAACATCTGGAGAAGCCTCCGCACTCTGGTGACCACTCAAAGCATAGAACCGGTTGGGTCTACCTCTACCACGAGCTCCACCTCTAACTGCACCATGCCTTGCTGGAGCTGGAGAACGTATTGAAGATGCGGTGACTGAAGAACCGAATGGCTGAGCAAAACCACTACCCATGGCCTGACTGGGCGCACGGTAATCCCGCTGAATATGACCTCTCACCCCACACCCATAACATACCGCGATATCCAGGTAATAAAGCTCGGTATGGAACCTCCCAAACATAGGGCACAGAGCCCTCCTCTGCTGCTGGAACCTCCCTCTTGGACGACCGGGCTGATGGGGTCTCTTGCTACCTGATCTTAGCTCCCAGTGACTGCTCTGCTGATAACGGGGCACTGATGGCGGTGCACTGGATGAGGACTGAGCATAAGACTGGGATGGCCCTCTCCCCTGAACTGGTCTGCCTCCTCCAACTAAACTCCTTAAGTGACCCGCTGACCGGGCCCTACTAATACTCTCTCTCTCTCCGACCTTATCTTCAATTTTCTAGCCTTCGAGGCCTGGGCGAATCCCACTATCTTACCATAATTCATGTCTGAAGGCAAGGCAGCTATAGCAGCTTCATTCACAACCAAGGGACTGAGGCCCTGAACAAACCGTCAAACTCTGGCATCCATAGTCGATACCAACTGAGGAGCGTACTTGGACAAACTCACGAACTCCATGTGGTACTCTCACACACTCATATTACCCTGCTTGAGAACCTCAAACTCCGTAGCACGGGCTGCCATAGTCTCGGCGGGCAAGAAGTGATCCATGAAAGCATCAACGAACTCATCCCATCTCGCCGGAGGACTTCCCTCCCCACGGGAATCCTCCCACATCTCGAACTAGGAATACGTTGCTCCCCTCAGCCTGTAAGATGCTAACTCAACCCCTTGTGTCTCTGTATCCTTCATAACCCAAAGCGTCTTGTACATTTCATCTAGAAAGTCCTACGGATCGGCGTCTGGATCAATACTTGAGAACTCTAGAGGGGCCAACCACAAAAACTGGTTGACTCTGGAACCGGCGGAATCTCCCTGTCCGCTAGAGGATGCAGGGGCAGCATGAGATTTTTGGGCCTGAGCGGCCACTAACTGGGTCAACATATGAATAGCTCCCCTGAGGTCCCCATTGGAAGTACCGGGACCTAAAGCTGGAACCGAAGAAGGATCGGGAATATCGGCAGGAGGGGTTGTAGCACCCTCTGCCGTAGCAGGAATAGGAACACTCTGATCTGGAATAGATAGGCCAGATGGATTAAAGGTCGGGGATTCTCTCTCACCCGCACCATCGGGTACAGAATTTATGACCACACTTGGGGCGGCATTAGCCTCTAGGCCGAGTCGAGCTCTCTTCTTTGGTGCCATCACTGAAAATTTTGGAACAGAGTACGAGTTAGACAAGAATATTCTCACTTTCCACTTCACCGCACGATATAGAATAACAATGAAAAGGGTGTTTCCTAAATGTCCATGTAGACCCCTAATTATAGATGTGGTCGACAACACACCGATAAGAAGGGATCTACTAGACACGGCTCCGAGACATCCTAGGACACTTTTAAAACCTTAGGCTCTGATACCAAGTTTGTCACGCCCCAAAATCGAGGGACGCGACCAGCACTCAATCGGGTGATACCAGTCAAGCGAACCTGATTTGCCTTTTCTACCCAACGTGCTTCCCCGTGTTTATAGCATACATTATTTATGTGAAACAGTGAGATAAGCTTAAAAGTGTGTGATTACCACAATAAGTCCAGTTTCTCCTCATGTTACATTATTATACTAGATTTCTGAAAAACATACATAATAGATACAACACTTCCCAATACGGACCACGATTACGAGAAAATATAGCCACTGCCCAAAATATACACATACACCCACACAGTGTCTACGGAGCCTCTAATAGTACTAAGAGCTTACACAATACTTGCCAGCAACAAGGCCCCGGATATACCTTACAATACATAATATACTCAAAAAGGAGATGGCATGAACTACACATGGCCCCGGGAGGAAGTGGGGCTCACCAGTACAGCTGAAAAAAGGATGAGGAGAAAGAACCACTAACAGCGAGCTGAGCAACCTGCTATGGACCCACCTACATCCATATAAAAGATGTAGCTCCCCCGGCAAAAGGGACGTTAGTACTGTGGAATAGTACTAGTATGTATAAACAACTTTATCCCAAGTACAATCAAACAGTACACAATTAAGAGACATAAGTAGAACCAATAAATCAATGCACGTGGAAAGAAACAACCAAAACCAAACAAGTTTCACAATCTCTCTTTTTCCCCTTTCAACATCAACATATTCAAGAGCTCATAGATTTTCATTTCAGTAGTGATAATGATCACATTCAATCCTTATTACCACATCCACCCTTATTACCTCGGCCACCCTTGTTACCACAACCCATCAACCTTATTACTTCGTGTTGCGGCGCGCAACCCGACCTCACCTGACAATTTATATTCACAACAACAACCACAAACAATTACATCACAAGAATTGTCATTTTAAGGAATACAAGTTCATATCAATAATTTATTTATTTGGTCCCAAGGCACCACAACTCTCATCAAGTAATAACTCAGGTACACGGTGTTTCCATAATCGTTCAACTCATTTTCATCATTTGACAATACCCTTTTTCATTACTTTCCACGCACGACTTTTAGCCATATTACACATCCCACATTTGGGCACATCATCAATCTTTCATTCATTACACATCCTTTCATATCGATACCCTTTAGCATTTACGAGCTTTGCACAGAATGAAATAGGCACATCAAAACACTTTTCATAACCTCATATAGCACGGTAGCATGACAGTCAACTAGGACAATCAGAGAATGGAACCTTACGTCTCAACACGTTTGAACAATCAATTTATATATTTCCAATCAAGGTACACATACCGTATACTCGGACCCAAGAAGAGGATTCCACAAAGGTTAAAGTTAGCTATACATACCTCGAATCAGGACTTTTCCTTAATTTCTATCTCAAATCACCGGAACTTCTATCACCTTCAATCTAATTCATAATAGGGCACATTTAAACTTAGAATTAGGAATCATGAACATGTCTTGAACTCATTTGAGCTTTCTATCAAGCACTAGGTGTTCCTTTAGATTAAATCACCCTTTTTTTGTGAAAGGTTACTCCAACCTATTTTCCTTTACTAGGTTATGATAAATTGGGTACTTGCATGCAAGATTCTTAACCTCATCTTTATGAACTTTCCTACCCATGTTTCATTTTAACAAAAATCTGGAAATTTAGGGTTAATGGGGTAGAAGCTTACCTCTTAGAGTGAAGAAATTTTTGTTCTACTTGATTAGTTCCAAGCTTGAGTGATGAAGGATGACCAATTTGATGAAGTTGGGACTTTCTCTCTCTAGAACCCACTCTTTCCTCTCTCTAATATCTCAGAAAAATGGTTAAAAATGAAGGGGAGGGGTATTTTAATGAACTGGGGTCGGGTTTTAAAAATTAGGAAAAACAGGGCCAGACACAAGAATGCGGTCGGGAATGTGATCGCATTCCTGACATGCGATCCGCAGACTCAACCGCATAATGTCCCTAAAGATGGACCAATATTCGAAACACACTGCCCAGGTATGCGACCAATGTGCGGTCCGCATATTCGTTATGCGATCGCATAGTTGACCTCAAATGGGGCAGTGATCTGCCCGTGTATGCGACCATTATGCGGTCCGCATACACGCTATGCGATCGCATAGTTGACCTCAAATGGGGCAGTGATCTGCCCGTGTATGCGACCATTATGCGGTCCGCATACACGCTATGCGATCGCATAGTGCTCCTCATAACACTTACTTTCTGGAAAATTTTATTCTTTAAGTCTCAGGGTACCTTTTTACTCAATTTAGGTCTTTTTCAAAATTTTCCACAATGAAAACAACTCGGGACTCGTTCGGGCATTATTTTTAAACAAGAAAATTTTACGGGTCTTTACACCTTTTACACTATCACTCATTGCTTTCTTGCATGAAGCTAAGCATTGCCTCCCCAACAGCATAAGGCTAAGCACTGCCTTTCTTGTATGAGGCTAAGCATTGCCTCCCAAATTGCATAAGGCTAAGCATTGCCTTTCTTTGCATGAGACTAAGAACTGTATCCTAATTGCAAGAGACTAAGCACTGTCTTCTCTTCTTTCATGAGGCTAAGCACTGCCTCCCTAATTGCATGAGGCGAAGCATTGCCTCCATAATTGTATGAGACTAAGTATTTTCTCCTCTTCTTGCATGAGGCTAAGCATTGCCTCCCTAATTTCATAAGGCTAAGCATTGCCTTTCTTTTTGCATGAGACTAAGCACTGTCTCCTAATTGCATAAGACTAAGCACTGTCTCCTCTTATTGCATGAGGCTAAGCATTGTCTCCCTAATTTCACGAGGCTAAGCATTGCCTCCCTAATTGCATGAGACTAAGCATTGTCTCCTCTTCTTGCATGAGGCTAAGCATTGCCACCCTAATTGCATGAGACTAAGCACTGTCTCCTAATTTCATAAGGCTAAGTTCGGCCTTTCCTTGCATCGAGACTAAGCATCGTCTCCTCTTCTTCCATCAGGCTAAGCACTGACTCCTCAATTGTCTAAGGCTAAGCATCGCCTTGTCCTTACATAATACCAAATGCTATCTCCATTATGCTATTTAAAACCTAGCACTATTTTCTATTCCCTTAGGGCTAAGCATTTCCCTAATCTTACACAAGACTAAGCTTTGTCATGTTTTACTTTGCATACGGTCGAGCATCATATCTTTGCATCTCATGGGCTGAAACAATGCCATTTATTCCAAAGGCGTCATAGTCCGAAAGCATCATCCTCATAGACGGAAGACACCATGCCATGGCTTGAGGATCTCTCAATACTGCACATCATTATTCAATGGCGTCATGGTTCAGAGGCATCATTTTCATGGCCCGAGGACATCATTTCATGGCCTGCGAATCCCCTATGACATGATTCGTGGCCCAGGACGTCATGGTCTGAGGACATCATCTGCACCATCCAAAGACAACTTTCATGGTCCAAAGGGAATTTGCATCATGTTTAAATTCTCTCAATAATCCATATATACTTGCATGCATTGTGTTTTAAGTTTTGCGGGTAATCCAAAAACTAACTGTTCTCTTAACGAGAGCAATCTTCGCTCCGGTTTTCGTTCAACGTTCACATCCTGCAATTATTTCAAACGCAGCCAACCACCATCAGTTACCCACTTTCACTTTATAACCGTTCAAACGCTCATTTTGAAATACATCCATAACTTTTTAGATTCACATTCATGATTTCGTGCAAATTCATCTTATATTGTCCTACCCAAAAGAACCCTTTTCGAAACATACGACCATTCCTATAACAACTCCGCCGATTCAGTTCACTGATGGATCCAGAACTACACACGGCCTGATTCCCGTAACACCAGGGATCTGTAGGCAACTCAGGAACCAGGGTTCAACCTCTATTTTTCAAATCACCTCAGTCAATCAAAATCGGTCATCATTTCTTTACCCGATAACTCTTTCATCATTCCCGGGTAAAGAGGGGCAGTTGTTGATACCCAATTTTGCCCTCATATTTTTAAAATATATATACACTTTCAAAATGGCATATTTGAATCATCATTTAGCTTGCAAACCTATAAAAGCATTTTCCATAATTTTAGAGCTTTAAATTAATTTTCTTGTATTTGAATTATATAAATATCTAGTAATTATCCTTTAAATTATTTTGTGACGACTTAATTACCTAATAATTATTTTTGCACCTATAATATATGTTTCAAATATTTTATTTTTATTCCATATAATTACATTAGCATTTTTAAGCTATTTGTCTAATTTTACAAAAATATCCTATATTCTATAAATAATTGCGTTTATTATATTATTTATGCCAAAGTATCATTTTACATTTTAAAATGTTGAGTTATTATTTTAAAATAGTTTTACAGCATAAATATTATTTTTACCATTTATTAGAAGTTTTAGTAATTTATTTTTAATTAATTTTTGAAGGTTTCAAGAGCTGGCCAAAACAGGCTAATTTTTGGACCAATTTTGGCCCAAACCATTAGCCCAACATCCCAGTTACCCCAAGACTAAACCAAATAAACCATTAACCCAACCCGTTCACTAGCCATACCCGTCCATTAACCCGCCCAGTCTTTTAAAATCTTGGTCGTTGATCTCTAAGATCATCGACCCACAAACAACCGACCCTTTTTATTACCTAACCCACCAGAAACCCTAACCTCATTTTCTTTTATGTGACGCCTTAGAATCATCTCCACTCTCCCCTCTCAAACCCTAGCCGCCTCACTCAAATCCTCTCCAAACCCGCCTCAATCATGGATTCCTTCCATGATTTTCTTGCCTTTCATGTGTTACATCAGTATTATTTGTAAGATTATGGAGTTACATAGTACTTGCCTCAATTTTGGCAAGTATCAGTCCCCAAAAAGGATTCCACCACTTTCAATCTTTGAGATTTAGATGATATTTCGTCTATATGCACTCATTATTAGGCTATATGGTTCGATTCAGTGAGATTTTCGACCATCTATGCTTTCCTTTTGAACTAGGGTTTGAAATTTTTCACTATTCTTTACTGATTCTTGATTGATACTCTTCCTTTTCCCATGTTTGACTAATATTTTCCTTATTTCTATTTAATCCCCGTGTTTCCCTATTTTTTACTTTTATTTTCCCTAAGGACTGACTCTAATTGATTTCGTGTGATATTTTCCTTATTCTCTGTTTAATCTATTGTATTCCTTTATTTTAAGTTTTATTTGCATGTTATTTTTTATTCTCTGTAAATTTACTAAATTCCCTTATTCTATGTACTATTTTCCCTAAAAATTGATTCTAATTGATTCTGGCATATGTTTCCTTATTTTGTGCGTAATGTTTACCGTGTTTCCTATTTTATGTATAAAATAGGCTACTATATAAACCCCTCCCGTGAAACCCCTCGGAAAGATATTTTTGAATCCTAATTCCTGCTACTGTTTTCACTACTCTCTTCTCTCACTCACTCCCTCACTGTTACACTCAAACTCTCTAAAATTACTGAACAACCTCCTCCGCTGCAAGCACTGCTTGGAGCCCATCATCGGGCTCTTGTGAACTCTGAAGCATCGAGGATTTTGGGGTTTTGCTATTACACTTTTCACCCTTTTGATTCTGCTACTGGTTAGTGTTTAAACCCTTGAAATGTTTAATTTCTTTACTTCTTTCTGCATATGTATCTGAACTTATATGAGCATGATTCAACTATGATAGTGTTCAATTTTGATGTCATTCTGTGTTAATTGACGCATGAGAATAGTCTACTGTTTGTGTTAAGCTTCACTATAATTTGCACTATGTGATCTTTTATCTTCTGAGATTGGTTCTGCACCATGTAGCATCTTAACACGTCTAGTTTGGGACTTCAATAGCAGTCCCTTTCAATATAAGCCTGACTATTGTGGTTGTATGTTGTTTCTGCATATTGTGTTTAGATAATACTCTATGGAAATCCCCTTTTACTTGAATGAACCTTTTGGTACTAAGTCCTGTGTATATTGGAATGCTCTTTAATGTTGCCCTAAAATCTGTTCTAAACTTGTTTCATACTATCCTGGTTTTCCAAAAGACAAACACTTTATTTCCTATTGACTAGGAAATTACTCCTATGCTAACATGTTTTCCAGTATGCCTTGGTTTATTTGCTATTCTCTCCTTTCTGTGATTATCAATATGTGTATCCATCCATTATGTCCAAGTATTGATTAATATGTCATTAGGTTAGACTTAACTTAATTTATACCCTTAGATGCCAACTAGTGCAACCTATGTATGTTTGCAAAAAAAATTCTTCTCCTAATTCCTATGATGGTTTTTTATGTGGTACTTTGGCTATGTGAACCTGGCTGAATTTACTGGTCTACTTGTGGCCCTTATGAGCTCTGACACACTAGGGCTTGGTCCTAGTCATTCCTTTAACCTCCAAACTTTCCCTAATGCTTTACTTCCCTACCATGTATTGTGTTCTATACTGGTTGTTCCAAGTGGTGCAACACTTGGTGTTGTGGCTCATTGAAAGTGGTATGGACTTCCCTGTGGTCTTGTGATGGTATTGTTCTTTATTAAAGGCCTAAGAAGTAATGAAGTCCCATTGAGGTTGGGCATCTAGTTATTTTATTTGATCCTGCTATAGGCCGGTTTACTGTCATGTAATGTTACTACTTTACTTATTAATTTGGTTCTGTAATAATATTTTGTATAAACGATTAGGGTTTTAGTAAAGGGGATGGGGTAGATTTTAATATTATTATGCGATGCGTCGATAACATGCCTATAGGATTGAATGATGCACTTACTTTACGTTGTTTATTCTCTATGCACACTATAGAAAACATGTCATTAGGAAAACCCCAGACTTGCACTACTTAATTATTAGCAAGTATTCCTCAATATTTTTGTTGCAATATGAGAGAACCTGCCCGTAGGAAATAAATATCATGGAACTCCCCTCTGTGCATTACAGCAGCATATCCACTAGAGATCATGTGTATAAGACTTAATCATTTCATTTGTTATTACATCGCATTGTTCACCTAGAAAACCTGCCTATAAGGTTTAACAATAAAATCAATCTCCCAAATGTTAATCGTTAGAAATCCTTCCTATAGGATGCCACTGTTGCCTTAATAACTAGTAATGATGCCCTTTTTACATTGGTCATCACTCACATAGGGCATTATCAGGTGTCAGAGTAATTCTGAGATTCTACTCCCTTTATTACATAAATCACCTAGGCGCAAAATCTATAGGACTAATAACTGAGGAATTTGTCTCCTTAATAATCAGCGTGTAACGACTTATGAAATCCTGTCTATAAATCTCACTAGTTCCTGAAACTGCTTGCATGCCTTGATGCCTATCCCTTAGAAATCATGCCTATAGGGATTTAAGTACTTAATCTCGAACTGCCTAACATGAAATCTATTCCGCATGCATTTGTTGTTTAATTGTGGAGTCTAACTTGAGCCTTTAAGTGCCCGTATGTGTAGTCCAATGTGTTTTGTATGTCACCTAATCTTGTCATTTTTTTAGCAACCTATGTAAAGTCTAGAACCACCCAAAGTAGAGGTACAACGCCTCCCGGACCATAGGTATGGGACGGGTTGTGCACGCATAAGGTACGACTTATAATTGAACTAGTGCACTTTAGGTAACAACTTAAAGATAGTAATCAGGTAGCAGGAGATGATAGTTTGTGCCCGCTGAATAATATGAGTAACACCCCATCTCGAGGGAGTTACGAAGTATTATTTATGTTACACGGGGTGATCCTTTAGGATAAAAAAACCTAGGACCCCCATCTTATTTTCCTTTTATTTTCAAGTTTTTGTACTTATTCAACACCTTTTATAATAATAAAATTTCTCAAACTAGTAATTTTACACACATGTCACAAATGATACAACGGACCTACAGCCACTCTCGGAATTCAATTCCGAGTCCGATACCAAAATTCCACCTATCGGCCGAAATCGCCGAAATTCTAACTTTCGGTAATTCAAGCCTAAATCTACTACAGACCTCGAAAGCACGTTCCGGACACGGTCCTAACGCCAAAATCACCCAACGGAGCTAACGGTGTCGACCGAAATCCCATTCCGGACCCGTCTTCCCACAGTTCCAACTATGGTCTGATTTCTATGGCTTAAACTCACATAGAAGGACTATGTGTCCAAAGACTCTCCAAATTTCACCACTCATTGTTCCAACAAATCCCAAAAGCAGAAATAGACATGGGGAAACAGTTATTAGGGGATCGGGGCGCTAACTCTCGAAACGACCTACCGGATTGTTACATTGTATCTGCCTTCTGAATCTCTTATTCCTTTTTACCATATGAGTGGGTAGATATTCTTGCCTTAGAGCTCCTTATCAAGAAACTTACACATCTTAGTACACATACGATCTGCTTAAGACCTCACATTTACTCATCATAAGCATGATGCAAAATTGAGTTCCTCTGACTCAACTCTTCCACATCCACATCCAACCTCTTACCAACTGTCTTTCTAGATGTAGGAATCATTGTATTATGAATTATAGAATTTAGGAGTTTGAATTATTACAACTGAGCTCTACCAGACGATCTAGAGTAAGAAGAAAGAGTGACAGTCCTAAATGCCCTGTAGCTTCCTGCTTATAAGTGTGATGCACAACATACCCATAAACAAGACTCTACTAGACACGGCTTGCAAACACCCTAGGACAGAACTTCTCTAATACCACTTCTGTCACGACCCAAACCGAAGGGCCACGATAGGCACCTGGTACCTTACTCAACCGAGTACCAATGTAACATATCTTTCTTATCGTACTATCATGGGTAAATGGGCTAAAAGGGCCATCATGAGATAACTAGAATAAAATATAAGTGCATACTAGACATAGGATGACCCAACATTATATAAAAACTTATACATGCGACAAACGGGCCTACAAGGTCGACATGATCATTTTTACACTCAAAACGTAGGCCCACAAAGCCATATACATGACACTTGTCTACTAGAGTCTAAAGTAAATAATTGTCATATAGGTAAGGACAGGTCCCCGCCATACCAGTCAATACATGTCCCAATCATACTGACCAAATAGGTAACTCCGGAGCAAGTAGAGTGCATCAACATCTTCCGCTGAGCTGATAGCCTACTAGGAGGACTGTCAACCTGTTTATCGGAACCTGCGGGCATGAAACACAGCGTCCCCAGTCAAAAGGGACATTAGTACGAATAAAGTACCGAGTATGTAAGGCAGGAAAGCATAAATAAGAACAGTAATGTAAAGTGAGAATAGATGAGATACAACATGTAGCATCTGAGCGCCACTGAGGGCTACTGACATGAAATGCATGATACATATATATACATAAACTTTTAAAAACATACGCCTCAGTGGGAATCATCGTCATATCGTACCCGTCCTCGAAGAGGACTCGGTAAAAACGTACCCATCCATCATAAGGCTTGGTAGAATCATACCCGGCCACGTGGAGCTCGGTAAAACGAACTGATCAATGGTTGCACAATAGGTGCCGTACCCATCCAACTATAGCGCGGTTCGGTAGAGTAAAGTAGATACATATATAATGCATGATGGACTTATGGAATCACGTTCTAAACCTTTCGGAGTGACGTAAGGTCATTGCACCTTAGTTTAACATTATGGACATCATACCATCAATATGAAATTCACTAGGATTCAAGGATCATAAATACTTTCTTATGCTAACTTTATAAGAAAATAACAACATGGACAACCTTAGTTGCTAGGAGTAGATTCGTTATGAAATAGTGTATCGTGTATGTTCGTTTCACTTTATATCATGCCAAAAGAAAGAAGGAAGTGACTTAACATACCTTAACCAAGTTGAGTCCTTAATACCTTCCAAGAAACTCTTCAAACAAGTCAACTCAATCTATCATAGCATCAGGAGATTCAAAATCAGTGTTGAGCAAAGGCTAAGTCTATAACTTAAGCTAGTAGCTCGTTTACGTAAATTCAGACAGCATCTCCCTTGTAACAAGGGCCTACTCCAATACCATATACCAACAACAACAGCCAAAGAAATCCAACAACATATAAATATCAATAACAAGACACCAAATAACAACAACAAGTCAGAACTACTTCACGACGAGCGGCAAGCTCCAATTGGAATCTGTATAACCCATATCACCCCTTATAGACTTCTCACATTAACTTAACAGATCATTAACATGATAATAAGTATCTCATCAATGATTCCATCCTTATTCCATATATTTATAACAAAGGAAACCATCCACAACTCCAACTATCTTCGATTAGCAACTTTATTCACTAGTTCATGTCTAGTCCATCCATTTAACTTAATCAACATCAAGATAACCTTAAGTACATGAAATAACAAAAGACAAATAACTCATACAGTTAACTTGAAATCAAAATCCAAGTTATATTTAGCTTACAATATCCATCAATGGCAATACAACACCATTTAAGCTAATCCAAGTAGTATCTTGTAGTTTATCATCCAAACAACTTAACCAATATACAAGCAAGATTAAGCACAATTAGTAGGCTGTTATAATCACCTTAGCCAGTAGCAAAAACTTCAAATTTCATACAAACACATCCCACAACTATCCTCAATGACAACACAATCTCAAAGAGGTGTTGTTCTTCACTAGAACTAGCTTTCGATGTTGAAATATGGTGTAATCCATTTGCAAGACTTGAAATAACCTAGGGTTGAAATGAAAACCATAGGAGACTATTTTAAAGAATATAAACCACTTAAAACAACCTCCCACACGAACTGGAACCACCCAAAAATCAGCAACAACAAGAAGAACAAGAAACTTACTAGCACGACGGGATTCCTGATACTTGATTTTTGTTGTTTGCCCTTTGTTTGGGTCTTGGATAATGAGAGAACCTTGAGAGAGTGTTTTTAGGTGTATAGGTTCTGAAGATACTTAAAATTAACGAGTTAAAATGGGTTTGAGGCATCTTATATATATCAACATATCTAAGCCACCTATGTGGGTCCCATAGAGAGCTACTTGGCGCAGTCTCGCTAAAATGCAAATATCTCTCTACTCCGACGTCGTATAGACAAACGGTTTAATGCGTTGGAAAATAGAATCATAGGATTTCAATGTGGTAGATAAATCAGCTATTAATTCCAAGTATATTGGGAGAAAAACTCAGTTTCATTTGACCTAATTGTCGGCATATTATGAATGTAACATGTGAAGACCTTTGACAACTTTTGTTCCACAACTTGCTTGACTTCAAAATGTAGCACACGACTATCATACAGAAAAAATAACTCATAGAATAACCTCTTTATCATGTTAAGAACCATAATCTCACCCTAAATTACATGTTATAACATTCCAAACTTGTAAACTTTCAACGAAACTTATTTTCTTCAATTGGTTTAACTTCTAAGATTTCCAACCCTCTTGGTACTCATTATTCATGATCTTAAATATTTGTAACCTCCAAGGTAACATGATTAACTTAATTTATATGCTTCCAAATATAATCTTGTTTATGAGCTTATGATCACGCTCAACTATGTCTTATAGAAAGACTAAACGGGCGTTGCAAATATAATCCTGGGGTATTATGCCCAGAGTCGATCCCACAGGGAATTGACGTATCAAGCAAGCTGTTAAAATACTACCCAGCTGTCACCTAATGTTATTTAAATTACTAATACTAAAGATTAAAACTAAAGATTAACTACGCTAATATATAAACAATTGTAATAAAAATCTAAGGTTATGGTTTCCCCCGCTGGTGAACTTACTTCTCGGATACTTCGTATAGCTTGATTAGTTATCTCTATCAATCATGAACACTCTATCTACCATAAATCTCTCTCAAGTAATTATGATAATTTACTAGACGCACTCTCTCAAGTTACGCTAGCTAGATTGCATTACAGTTCACTTAGATTGCACCCGAAGTATCGTTATCTCTAATCCAACCTCTAAACCCTCGGTTATGACTTTCGTCTATACTCTGGGAGTGGTGTTGTTCAAACAATTACCTAAATATGCACTCTCTCTCAAGTAGATACATAATAAATAGGCACAGCTAATTGAGGGCCCTTCAATCAACTACAACAAGAACGTAGTTGAACAAATAGAGTTTAATCAACCAATCAAAGCTATATTAATATCACAA